>CM038119.1:2593709-2822185 GCA_001642375.2 Mentha longifolia
ATTTCCAATATCGCCTCGTTAAACCTGGTCATATAATCTCTCAGGCTTTCAGTGGCCCCTTGTTTGATGGTTGTTAAATACAACGAATTCTTAGTGGATCTCTTAGAGCTCACAAATTGGTGTAGGAAGATCTCTCTTAAATCCTTGAATGAGTGGATCGAGTCCCTAGGCAATTGCTGAAACCACTGCTGTGCAGGGCTAGAAAGAGTGGTTAAGAATACCCTACATTTGACTCCTTCAGAGTACTGATGCAATAAGCACAAACTCTCAAATTTCATGAGGTGTTCTTCAGGATCTCCTTGCCGCTTATACTCACAAGAAACTGATTTGAAGTTCTTGGGAATAGGGTCAGTTTGAATATCTGCCGAGAAAGGGCTGTTCTCATTAACATAGTCAGGACCATATTCAGATCTGCTTTCCCTCCCCGTGCGGGCTACAGATGTGCCCATTGTCTCTTCTGTTGGAAGGACAGATTCCTCCGCGTTTCTTTTTTCAGATGCCTGGTGTGCTTTACGGAGCTCTTCCAGCTCTCTGGCCATGACCCTCATTTGGTCTTGTTGTTCCTGGATCTGCTTCTGGAGCATATCTGTGAGAGTCTTTTCTTGACCAGTGTTTGTTTCATGCACCTCATCGTCAGAAGACCCATAGTCTGTAAACTGCCCATCCTCTTGGATCTGGGGTAGCTGGGTGATGACGTCCTTAAACACTTTAGGATCTTGTGATCTGGATGCGTATTTGCCTTTCGCCTTTTCCTGATTTCCCTTATTCTCGGGGAATGAAGATGGATTGATAGGATCTGTAAGAGTACTAGCCTCGACGACAGCTAGTCTCTTTTCTAGGGCCCCTTCCAGGGCTCCGTCTATCATTGCTTTCATTTGTTGCAGCATCAATGGGGAGAAACCAGATTCCCCTATATTGGTCCCCTGGGATATGGACATGGCCCCAGGATTGGCATTAGAACCGGGGGTGAGATGAGGCGTGTTTGCCTATCCTTCAGCAGATGATCCCATTATTTGGGCTATGCTGGAGTGTTGATCCATTTTTAAGGAAAATCTGCAAAGATATATGCAGAATTTACTTGATTAGTGCCTAATAGTATTAGATTGGGGCTTCTCCTTTGTAGGAGGATAGGGAGCTTTGGGTCCTCTTGTTGGGACTTTTCCGACCATTTCCCTTAAATAATCTTGAGGATTGTTTTGTTTAAGCGTGAAGATAGCTTTTCTGTGTCTGGATCTTTTGTCAGGGCTTACCGTTAGCTTATCTTGCTTTTTATCAAAAAATCTCTCAAGTTGTACGATATATGTGTAGGTGATGTATTTCTACTCACCAAGTATATGATTTGCGGGTTCTTCTCCTTTTCTCGAGATTCCTCTGAGATATGGAGGACCTTCTATTACAATTCTTTAATACTCTATTTTCATAGGAAAAAAGAAAGATCAACATACACTGTATATGTAACTTTTTCCTTAAGATTTTTATATAAAGATCCATTGAATATGCCTAAAGCGATACCTAGTAGGAGAACGACGGATATTCCATGAACAAAATGAAAGAATTTAAGGGAATGATCTTTACTGGGATCGAATTCCTTTTGCTGGAAATAGGATTTGCCTAAATCCTATTTTCTTGTTTCTTGCCACAAATCCTACATAAGGCGAAAAAGCAATTGAAACATTCTTTTATTCATATCTCAGGCAAATTTCTCGTCATAATCAACAAACAAATTAAAGCAGGAATCAACATCATATCGATTATGCGGAGATTTGCATTTTTCTTTTTCGTTATTTCGCATAAAAATCGAATCAACATTCAGAGTATTTTTAAGGAGAAATCTACGCCTTAGTCAAATTTTTCCCACAGACAGCGCCAGTTGATAGATTGGGTTATTTTTCATCAACAAATTGATACAATAATTACAAATATACAAATGGAAGATATTTAAACTTTTTCTAGATGAATGTTGAGTATTCTCTTTGAAGAACCAGCTTTTTCTCTTCCTTAATAATTCTACCTCAGTGACATTTTTCCGATCACCACCTCCCAGTTGCAAGCCTGCAAAACAACACCGGAGGAGCGGGAAGGGTTCCTCCGGGAAGGCACTCCGACGCTCAAGTCAGTATTTGCTTGAGAGAAATAGGAATCCGCTTCAGCAAAGCTTGCAGCAGGGGTAAAGTATTAGTAAAAGCACGTACCTTTTCTTGGTGAAGAAGATCAAGTATTTATAGTAGGATAAAAAGTGAGGGTAAAAGGGTAATTACCTCTAGGTTACGAGGTTAAGTTAGTCTTTTCGGAGGAGACAAGTCAGTTAGAAAGAATATTTTAGTTATGATTAGTGGTCCCCACAGTCACATTTTTGCTATGCTTCGCATGGGGATCTGGGGTTAAAGGAATGATGGCGACGGAGGGTGATCTGCACTTGTTATACCCAAATCACTGACGGAGGGTGATCTATGCCCGTTACGCTCAGATCACTGATAGACCTGATCTGCAGGATCTGGCGGAAGTGTGGCATCTGTTCAGTTATCGCTTTTGTATTCCAGATACGCGTTGGGAGCTGACAGATTACTCCCTATCACTCTTAATAGGTGGGCCTGGCCCAACAACTAAATAATATTTAATCGGGCTCGGGCCCGCTTGATCCTTGTTGGGTTCGACCCAAATAAATTTTTAAGATTGACTTCGATTAGCTTAATGGGTCGCACCTTAAATAAAAATTCTTAATAGGCTTGATATGGAGAAGCACTCGTGGACTTAATAATTTAGAAATTAATGGCTCGTCTAATTTAATACTAAGTGACTCCGGTCCAATTTTAATTCATAACGGGCTCGTCTCATATAATAATATTTAATTAATGTTGCCAAATAAATACTTAGGGTAAATAAATTACTTAATTAACGTGGGATATTACAGATATGTAATTAAATTCATATGAGCATGATAGGATTAAATTGAATTATTCATATCCGAAAATGAATCGTTTGGCACATGAATCGTTTTTCGCTGATCGGTTCCTTCAACTTGCTCGGCCTTTTCCATGTAATCTCGCAACTTGCAACAGTCCCAACTAAGTAGGAACGACGCGCATATCATCAGTGATGACAAAAGATGATGCAGGAATCACAAAAATTCCATCATCACAAGTAGCAATTGTGAAATCCTCTGCTTCAGCTACTTTTCTTTTCATTGAATGAGATTTGATGTATTTGCATGCAATAACACTATCATAATACATGCTTACGCTCTGAAACATGGTACTTCTTTCACAGTACTTGTCACAGACGAAACATTCCAATGGCGAAGAATCACCAATGTCAAGCTTCAGCCCTCGACGTTGAGCATCGGAGGAGCTTCGTGGATGCAGGAGGATCGACTTTGCACCTTGTGTCCAGAAATGGACGCTATCAAGATTTTCTAAACTGTTGTACAAAGTGGTCAAGCTCCCAAAAGCAGGCTGTTCATCTCCATAGTGCTTCTTTAAGATTCTCACTATACTTCCCAAAGGCAATGTGAGGAAGCTCACAACACATCCGCAAAGCTGTTGTCAACATCTGCGAATAGCACCTTCCTTTTCTCTTTATTCACCATACATTTCAACGAGAACGTAGAATCCTTACTTGCACCAGACATTCTGCTATATCAGGGATGAAATTGCAGATTAAGAAGATATTTATATTTTCTTTTCCACATCCACTCTTTTTATTTTTATTTTTATGGGGAAGAAGTTAACTAAGCAAAAGTCGTGTGTCCCTCTAAATTCCAACCAAATTCCAAGTCTACCATGGAAGATTCGATTCGTCCATACAAAGTGAACTTAGACAATAGATTTTAATTGGAACAGACTGGTCTCCGTGTTTGAATCAGTCAAGCTCAACCTGGACAGGTTGCTATATAAAGGTCAAGGTTGGTAGTGCAACCTTGTACCTAATCTTCTCAAACCTGTCATAATGTTCCTTTATGTAATCTGTCTATGTAACCTACTCTAACCATACTCGAAGATTTCTTGCGAAGATTACAGAAGACTGAAGACAGTTCGAGGTATAGGAAGCTCGACCTGCAAAGTCCAACCTGAGCTGTGGCTGAGGAACCTGTCCTCAACTCAACGACTATAATTATGTCAGTGTACGGTTCTGCATATCCTGACACACATACAACGGCTCTATTTCAAATGCTTCTCTATAAATACCTCAAGTCATTCCAGAAAGAAGGCACGGGAAACTCAATATACAAGCTAAAACGCTGCAGAAATCTCAAGCTTAAAGATCACTCAATCAACACTCGAAATCACTAGAGCTTTCCCAAGTGTTGATCTTTGTAGATTTCTAATCCTTCTAGAAACTGTCTTACTAGAACACAGCCCACACTCTCACTCTCATCACTGTTGATATTCAGTGTAATTGATAGAGTTGTATTCCTACCGGTGATAGCTTTTCACAGCTTTCTAGTTTGGATATTAGTGCTAGTTGTTTAGCATTAGTAAGATCGTATGTAAGTTTGTATGTAAAGTTAGAAGAGACATGACTCAAGAATCGTGCTAGATTCAGTCTAAAGAGAGACTTGAATTTGGACTGGAACCTCCACCAGTGTTAAAAGGAGCGAAAAATCTCAAGTTAAGGGATTACAGATTCGACGGAATCTGGCGTGGACGTAGGAGCTGTTTACTCCGAACCACGATAAAAACTTCTCGTGTTTCTCTCTCTTACTGTTATCTTTATTTACACAGTTTGCATGATTCACAATCTGCACTACTATAACCTGTCTTGCATGATCACTTATCTGAACTAAAGTTTCCTTTGAAAACTGTTAGCCAACCTTTCCACCAAACTTCCGCACGCAGGTTAGTTTTGCAAGCTCAGCAGTTCACTGTTTGAGCTGGAAAAACTAAACTGCTCTGATAAACTGAAGTGACGACTCAATGAGATCAAATTGTTTTGAAAAGTCAAAATTGTTGGCTAATTGGTATATTCCCCCCCCCCCCAATACACCAATATCTATTTATCGGGACCTACAAGTGGTATCAGAGTGGTGGTTCTTTTAACCACTGCTTCTGTATACTAGAAGCTTTTTGTGCTTTAGTGTCAAATTGAACTAGATCTCTGTGTCTGCGAACTGTGCATATATAAACTGTCAATATGGAAGCTTCACTTCTCCGCGTTTGCGAAGATTTCTCTGTGCAGGGATATGAAGACTGGAGTTTTCGAATAAAGATGTGCCTCCAAGCTCATCATGTGCTGTTGTGGGATGTCATCGAGAATGGTCCAACACCAATCTACAAACCCTACGAAACTAATGTATCTGGAGATAAAGCTTTTGAAGCAACATATGTGCCGAAGATCAAAGATTGTAACACCCCGAAATAGAAATGTTGGGCCTAGCCCATTAAGAAGAGGATTAGCAAAAATGTGTTCTTAAGCCTCATGCATGAAACCCAATATTTCAGGGGCTTATGAGCCCATTATGAGTAATTGAATAGTATCATTGAAAAATATGTTCGATATGGACCCAATAGTACGACCAAATGATAGGGCTCGTCGAGACGAATCCGTAGATATAAAGCTCGTTAAAATCGGACATCATTTGAATATTTTATGAACCAATAATGTTTCAAAATAAATTCTTGATGAACAAATTAGGGTTATATATATACCCAATACTTACCATTTTTATCACTTCTCACATCACACACTCTCTCTCTAGGTAATAGAATTCTCTCAAATCTCTCTAACTCTCCCTCTATCCGGCTACTGTAGCGCCGACGGTTGGCCGGTGGCCGGTGGGCGCCGCCGCCATGAGCCGCCACCACGCCGCCGCCGGAAAAATTTCAAGTGGTCGGATTTTAGAAATTTTTATATCACGATGATCCTCGTCACGAGGGGAGTACAGATCTGTAAAAATCGTGTCGAGATGAGGCCGGAATCGGAAACGTCACGGCGGCGCCGCCGCCGGACCGCCGCTCGCCGGCGACTTTTTCCGGTGTCCGAATAGGTCGAACCCATACATGAAATTGAAGCTCTCGACATGAGGATTTCAAATCTGGAATTTGTTTTAAGCTTTGAAGTCGTTTTGAGCCCCGTATACGAGCATAAAGTTTCGAAAAAACCCTAAGTCTTCGTTGGTGCCGTTGCAGCACTCCTTTTCAAAAACTAACTTCATATTCTTGTTCCTTGGCTCGAAATACTTGAAATAGAGTATTTATTCGTCCGATTTGGTTGAGTTTTGAGTGAGTTTGAGATTTGAATTTTTGCATGTGTGTGTATATACGCGTTTTAGTGTGTGTGTTGCTGGGTTTGGTGTTTTCCGGCCACTTTCCGGCTGACCTAAGTCCGATGTAGAGTCAGGAAGCTCCGGCGAGTGTTCGCCGGCAACGGCGGCTCGCTGACGGCGAGTTTCCCGGCCAAACTCGAACTTTGGACCATTCAGCAACTTTTTCAATAGTTTTGGGGCAAAAGTTTAGTTTCTGATAGTTTGTGGGTGGCTCTTTGAGAATTAGACAGAGAGCAGGGGTCAGTTTGTAAATTTTTGAAAATGTGGGGCCCACCCCTGAAAAATCAGTTCATACCTTTTTCACTCAAAAAATTATTCCGAGCACAATGGCGCATTCAATTTCTAATTTTGACGAACGGTTTTGGTCTAATTTCAGTTTCAATTCAAAAATTCAATTTGGGCTTAGGCTCATTAGCCCTTTTAGGCCCAATTCGCATTTTTGATCCGTTAAGCCCTAATTGATGTCCGATTGAGCCCAAATTTTAGGATTTTACTTGTATCATAGCTATATTAATTAATTATAAGTTTTAGACTATTTCAACGATACTAAGAGTAGACTTATTTTTGTAGGTCCAGTACGAGAACCTCAAGCTTAGGATTTCCGTTATATGCGTAACAAATAAGCTTTGCTTTTGAGGTGGGTTTTTCTTACTAAACTTAAAATAAATACGTTTTAAATTGCTTTCGTCCTTTTTACGCAAATAATTTTATGTATATTCAATAGCTCATTGTGGATTTGGACTTGACCAATATGAGGAATTCCGAATATGAAATATGATATGCTTAGTATGTGATCACATAGGTCGGTCTCCACTATGAATTATGAGCTTATGATGAATATTATGTTTGGCCAATTATGCTTTAAAAGATAAATGTTTTATTTTATGATGGACGAAGCATGTTACGAACTACCACTGAGTGTTCAAACACTCAGCCCAAAATATTTTTAAAATGTTTTCAGGTAAAGAATGAAGGCGGACGAGCGACGTGGACCAATGGACTTAATTGTGAACATTGACTCTTTTTGTTGTTTTGTTGAGTCAATGTATGTTATGGTTAATTCTTATGAACTTGTATGCTTCCGCTTAGCCTTTTGAACTTGAAAACAATATCGTAGTTTGTTATTTGACGTGGCATGTAAACATTCGCAGCTTGAACTTCTGACTATGTTTCTTGCTCTTGATTGTCCATTGTTGATGAAATCCATTTAAACTCATTCGAATTATCAATTGGACTTCATGCTTCTTTGACTCACTAGAGAGATTCAACTTCTAATTCTTGAACTATTACTTGTTGTTGAACTTGACGTTGTTGCCATATGCGATCTTTTGATTTGTTGACTTGTAAATTCCACATTTATTGGCAGATCGTTATTGCTTACGTGTTACTTGGAGCTTTTGACTAGTCAACTATCTCATATTTTGTTCTCGTGGTTGATTGGTGCCCTTGTAAACATGGATTGTTGACTTTTCAACGAAATGCCCCAAGATTCTTATTCAATTGAATGATTTAATTCGTCCTTAGTCAAAATTTTTGTTCTCCGTCTATTTCCTTTTTCTTTTTTTCTTTTCCCATTTTCTTTCGTGTTTGGTGACGTCATAATCCTTCGGGATCGGGGCGTCACAAGCAAAGAAAGAAAAGAAGCTGGACTGGACAGCTTCGCAAAAGGATTAATCTCGAGCACAGTTAAGGGAGTCCACCTGGCCAAGATAAGAAATCTTGGAACTGCAAAAGAAATGTGGGACACCTTAAAAGCCATAAGCCTTGGATCAATAGAAATGCTGGAAAACAAGCTGTCAGTGGCATGCAGTAAATTTGAAGAATTCAAAATGCAGCCAATGGAGACCATTGACCAGCTCAAGAACAGATTCACAATGATCACTTTGGAGATCGCAGCTCTCAAGAAAGATAAATACACACAGCGCGAACTCAATCTCAAAGTAATCCAATCTCTTCTAGCAAGCTGGCATGTGTACAGTGCCATGCACCGCGGCAGGTCGGATACCAGCAACCTGTCAACCGAGCAACTGTTTGATTTACTCATCGGAAATGAGTTTGAAATAATCAAACTGCACGGGTCAGAACAAACGCCTTCAAGCAAGAAGACTGAGCCCGAAAAGAAAGAAAAAGATGCTGCATTCAAAGCTGCATCAATTACAGAAGAAAGAGCAATCCCAAAAGATCTATGCTCTAAAATGGAAAAATTGTTGAAGGACTATGCACTTATGGCTAGAAGGAATGAAAAGCTTGAAAAAGGCTTCAACAAATTCCGCAAATATCACAAAGATTTCAAGAGAAATCAAACCACCTCTTCTTCCGACAAGAAAGGTGAAGGTATAACTAAACCCTCAAAATTCAATTCTTCTAACACTCCAGAGGGTGGTTGTTTTGAATGTGGCAGACCAGGTCACTACAAGTCAGACTGCCCAGATCTATCAAAGGCTGAACGCGAAGAGCTCCGTGCTAAAAGAGATCAAAAGCTTAAGGAGCAGCGCAACGCCATGATCGCAGCTGAGGAAGAGGCCAAAACAGCTTCCACATTATCAGACTCAACCTCCTCCGACGAAGATGACGATGATGAATTGGATGAGGATGAATGTCGATTAGCTGATGAAGAACTTGAATATGAGGAATGCTACATGGGAAAAGATCTTGATCTTGTTCGATACAAGGTTGATACTGAAACCTCACATTCATATTCAACTAACTCTGAACATGCAGGTATTGAAACACCTGAAATGCCAACGTATGAAGAGTTTCAACAACAGCTTGATGACTACAAGAAGCTCTCTGAAATGTTCAAACAAGTAGTCATAGAGGGATCCAAGCTGGAGGGTGAAAACTTGAAACTCAAAGCTGCTTTAGATGAAAGCTTCACTCCATATGATGCAAAAGAAAAGGAGATTGAAACCCTAAAAGTCCAAATGGGTAAATCAACTGTAAGGGAAGAAAAACTTAAGGAAATGCTTATTATGAGGGACAGTGAGATAAACAAACTGAATGGCCAACTCACAGATCTCTCAAATGAGCATGAAAAGTTGTTGCAGAAAGAGCTCAAGCTCCAACAAGTCCTAATGAGAATGAACAAAAATAGTGAAAAGCTTGAAGTCTTGCAAGCTGCCCAGAGACCTGCTCAGATAAAGTTTGGCATCGGATTCCATGGTCAAACCAGCGGAGTCAAGGATAAAGAGAAGGTCATGTTCGTAAAAGAAAAAGGATTGGCCGAAGGCAAAGCTCATCACACTCTGCCAGATAAACAAATCAAATTGAAAAATCCAGCCCGGCAACCTCAAGCAATCCTGATAAAAGAGCATGGAAAGCCCATCAGGAAACAGCAGCTAAGGCCGCCAGTAGAACAGCAAAAGGTTGTGTGACCTAGGAAACTGCATGGTCAACCTGTGTATCAAAAAGGAAGTCAACCTGCTCAAAGAAAAGTGCAAACTGCTAACAAAGGAAAATCAGTTTCTCAACCGAAAACTGCTCGACCGCAACGAAACTACTATGAGCAGTGGCCAAACCAACAGAGACTTGACAATGAAGGTTACTGGTACAACCATCATTGGTACCAATATCCTGAGCTGTCAAGTATGCACTATCAATTTCCACACGGAAGTGGATTTGGAAATGATCGATGCAGATGTGGATACATGGAGCAAAGTTATCAAAATGATCATTATCAACCTGCTCACCATCAACAGAAGTCTGCATATGAAACCTTTCACTCAATGATCAAGCCACGAGTCAACAAGAGTTTCCAAAGGAAGAAGCTTGGAAACCAAGCTGCCAAATCTCAACCTGCTAACAAAGCACCCAAATTCATATGGGTTGCTAAATCTGTCTAATTGCACTATGGGAAAACTCAAAGAAGAAAGCAAGCAGCTCGCGGCGTGATCTGGATCATCGACAGTGGGTGCACAACGCACATGACTTGCGACAGAAGCTTGCTTACAAACTTCATCGAATGTGACAGACCTCTAGTCGCTTTTGGAGGAGACTCTAAAGGGAAAACAAGAGGCTACGGTAATCTAATTGTTGGTAAAACAACAATATCTAATGTCACTTATGTTGAAGGTTTAAATCATAATCTCTTTTCTGTAAGCCAGTTCTGCTCTAACGGAAAAAGAGTAGAGTTTTCTGCTAACAAGTGTGCTATAAAGAATGAGGAAGGAGAAGAAATTCTTCTTACCGGTATTTTGCAGGATAACTTGTACATTGTACAATGGTCAGATAAGAAAGAAACCTGTCTGGTCACCAAATCTGCACCTGAAGTAAGCTGGCTATGGCACAAGAGATTGTGTCACTTAAACTTCAAAGCCATCAACAAGCTTGCTCGCAAGAAGCTCGCAGATGACCTACCAGATCAAGTCTACTACAAAGATCATATTTGTGAGGCCTGTCAAGCTGGAAAACAGACCAAATCGTCATTCCCAAGCATTGCAGCTCACAACACAAGTAGAATCTTGGAATTACTCCACTTGGATCTATTCTGTCCAGTGACTCCTAGAAGCATTAATGGTAAAAAGTATACTCTCGTTATTGTTGATGATTACTCACGATATACTTGAGTTATTTTCTTACATAAGAAGGAGACACTAGTGGAACTACCTGCGCTACTCACCAAACTATCAAATATGAAGAACAAAAGTGTGATTTCAATCAGATCCGATCGCGGAACAGAATTTCTTAATCATATGATTGAATCATACTGCACCAAAAGTGGAATTACTCATCAACCTTCAGCAGCTCGCACACCTCAACAGAATGGTGTTGTTGAAAGACGCAACAGGTCTCTAAAGGAAGCAGCTCGCACAATGCTGAATGAAACCAATCTTCCAAAGAAGTTCGGGGCGGAAGCAATCAACACAACTTGCTACACTCAGAACAGATCAGTCATTCATACAAGACATGGAAAGACTCCATACGAGCTGTGGAAGGATAAGAAACCTCGATTTAAATATCTTAAATCTTTTGGTTGTGTGTGTTACATTCATAACAATGGGAAATCACAGTTGAAAACTTTTGATAGCAAAGCAGATCCAGGAATATTTTTAGGATATTCAGAGATCAGCAAAGCTTTCAGAGTTTTTAACAGGAAAACTCATATTGTGGAAGTAACACCACATGTTGTTTTTGATGAATCTATTTGTGAGTACAGGGAGACCCAACCGGATGAAAGTACAGGTGCAAGTCAAAATCAAACAGGCTCCAACACGCAGTTTCGAGATGAAATACTAATATGGAGTCCAACCGACTTGGAAGAAGAAGAAGCTCAGCCTGTACAAGATCCCAATCTACAGAATCCACCCATTCAGCAAGGGGGAACAAATCAAGGGGGAACCGAAAATCCTCCAACAAGCTCCTCTTCAACTGATCCAGAAACTTCAACGGAACCTGCAGTAAATGCAAAACTGTCAGTAGATCAGCTTGCTGAGCAATTTGAACAGCTTGATCCTTTCACTCCTCAACCTCTACCTGAGTTTGAAGATCCCATACCAGACCCTGAACCAATTCTCACAGAAGAAGAAATCTCTCGTCGAAGGAGATGAGTCGATGCTCATCCTGAAGATCTCATTGTTGGGAACCCAAGGGCAGGTGTGAAGACAAGGAGACAGATAGGTGAAAGCTGTTTACTAAGCTGTTATCTATCCTACTCTGAACCCAAAACTGTTGAAGAAGCTCTTGCCGACCACGACTGGGTTACAGCCATGCAAGAGGAACTCAATGAGTTTAAAAGAAATGAAGTATGGTCACTAGTTGATCGTCCTACACATCAAGGAGTGATTGATGTAAAATGGATATTCAAAAATAAAAAGGATGAGAATGCTGAAGTAATCAGAAATAAGGCAAGATTAGTTGCCAAAGGTTACTGTCAACAAGAAGGAATAGACTATGATGAGACCTACGCACCAGTAGCAAGATTAGAAGCCATAAGATTGTTTCTAGCATATGCAGCTCATCAAAGATTCAAAGTCTACCAAATGGACGTGAAGAGTGCTTTCCTCAATGGAATCCTTGGAGAAGAAGTTTACGTTGAACAGCCTCCAGGTTTCGAGGAAGCAGGTCCAGAGAAAGTTTACAAACTGCGCAAAGCAGTATATGGTTTGAAACAAGCTCCCAGAGCTTGGTATGAAACGTTGTCTACATTCCTACTGCATTCTGGTTTTAAAAGAGGATCAGTCGACAGAACATTATTTACTTTCAAGTACAAGGATGATATTCTTCTTGTAGAAATTTATGTTGATGACATTATTTTTGGATCTAGGTCAAAATTTCTCTGTGACAGGTTTGGAGAACTCATGAAGTGTGAGTACAAAATGTCCATGATGGGGGAGATGAACTTCTTCCTCGGCCTACAAGTCAAGCAATCTGAGGATGGTATCTTTATATGTCAATCCAAATATGCTAACGAGCTGGCAACCAAATTTGGTGTCCAAGATAGCAGACCTCTGAAGATTCCAATGATTGCAAATGGCAAGATGGATCCAGATTCTGAAGGAAAACCTACCAGCATAACTTTGTACGGGGGAATTATTGGTTCTTTACTTTATATTACTGCAAGTCGACCTGACATTTCTTTTGCAGTTGGAATATGTGCTCGGTATCAAGCTAATCCAAAGGAATCGTATCTAGAAGCAGCCAAGAAAATTCTTAGATATGTCAAGGGAACTGCAAACTTCGGTTTATGGTACCCTTGTGATGATAATTTTGAACTAACTGGCTATGCAGATGCAGATTATGGAGGATGCAAACTGGATAGAAAGTCCACATCAGGGACCTGTCAGTTTCTTAGAAGCAAGTTAATCTCTTGGTTTTCAAAGAAGCAAACTTCAGTTGCTACTTCAATAACAGAAGCTGAGTACATGGCAACGGCAAGCTGTTGCGCACAGATTCTTTGGTTGAAGCAACAACTCAAAGATTATGACGTCACTGTTCGAAAAGTACCTATCTTTTGTGACAGCACAAGCGCCATAGCTCTCACTGTGAATCCTGTCTACCACACCAGATGCAAGCATATTGATATAAGACATCACTTCATAAGAGATCACGTGGAAAAACAAGATATAACAGTTGAGAAAATCCATACTGACATCCAAAGAGCCGATATTTTAACAAAACCTCTCATGGAAGAGAGATTCAAAATGCTGTGTGGAAAGCTTGGAATGCTCAGAATGGATACACAGCCTAAGTCAGAGAATGGCAGCAGTTCACTAACACAGGTCAGCCAAGAGCAGACTGACTTGGAAACTGCATACTAGCAAAAAGCAGTTCGCTAGTACAGGACAACCAAAAACAGACTGACTTGGAAACTGCAGCTCACAAGAAGCAGTTAGGTGACACGCAGCTTGAAGCCACACACTGCGTTGAAAGTCAACAATCACCGGTCAACCTTTAAGGGGGAACTGGAGATGTCGTATCAATCTCCATTTAAATCTTAGCAGAACTTATTATTTCCTCTTCCCATATATTCTGTCATATATATTTATTTTTTTTAAAAAAATCTTTTTACTGTTAAGAATTTGAAAAGTTTTTCACGAAAAACTAGGAATTTATGTCTATCAAATCTTGACCGTTGGAGAAGTTTATAAATAGAGAGAAAATTCTTGATTTCATTACGCGTTTCTTGAAATCCTCTGAAATCTTATTTCAAAATTTATATCACTCTCTCTGAAAAATTTCTTTCGTTCTTTCATCTTCATAAACTCATAAATTCAGAATCCTTACCCTTTCTCTGCAAAAATGTCTGCAGATTCATTGAGTGCTCAAGTGAAGAAAGCAACCCCTCTCATCTTCTTTGAGAAGGTTGCTGTACTAGACTCATATGGATACAGAGGTTTGGATCAGATGATTGAGGCTATCACCCAATGTGATGGTTTCTTCAACATCATCACTCAACATCCACGAATGACGCTACCGGAAAGTGTTGCTTATTTGCTGTGTTCTCTGGAATCAATGGCCGGAGACCCCGCAACGGCAACTTTTCTAGTCAACAGCGAAGAAGAACGGCGTCATCTTCTTCCTCTCGTCCTTCAAACCTACAGGTTATCAGATACCGGGGCTATCACAACGGTTGATGACGTGCCCATGGAATCCGTCAACGATGTATATCAACAAGCTCTGTTTGAGCCCAAGAAGATTTATGATCAGAGAACTTTCAACCGCCACGACCTGAAGTCTGAGTACAGATTTCTATTCGAGTTTGTTCATAATGTGTTCTTCTCATACCTAGGCTCGAACGAATCTGTCACTCTGTCGAAGTTTAAACTGCTAACTGCTGTGGTGAAACAGTTAAATGTTAACTGGGCCAGGTTACTAGTCAATCTGTTCATCAAGGAAGCCGCAGAGCTACCTGCTAGGATCAAGGCCAACATGCAACTTCGTCATGGCACCAAGCTCTCTATCATTCTGCAGAGAACGCTTACAAATCGCGTATGGCATGTCTGCACTGGATTTCCTGACGACAAACTGGTTCCTCACACCTGCAACCAGTTGATCATGATTCTTGGCATCTTGCCACACAAGATCAACAAGGCCAAAGGTGCAGCCAAGCGTCTGCTCACAGAAATGAGTGACTCAAAGGTAGATGTAGCTGAAGACGAAGATGATAGCAGTGAGAATGATGAAGAAGACAACGTCCAAGTTGAGTCAGTCAGAAAAGGAAAGAGGAAGCTGAAGGATCTGCAATCTGCGCCCTCTCAGAAGCGCACCACTCGATCTACAGCAGCAACCTTTGTGGAGGCAGATCTCACACCACCTGCTAATACAACGCAACCTGCCTCTCCATAGGTTGGAGTGAAACCTGCTGGCGAACAGTCCCCTCCAGGCACCCCTCCATGTTTCCCGTCCAAAGCTCAGTCCCAAGGTCCTGTCACAGCAGCTCCTACATCCTCTCTCAACAGCTCTATAGCAGTAGACCAGATGTTATCCTTTTACAAAGCGGAGTTTCTTAAGATGTCTCGAAGGCTTAACATGCTGGAACTAGAGAGCAAGCTGTACATTGATGAAAAGGTTGCAGCCTTGCAAACTGAGAACGCCAAGCTGTGGGAATTCATCAAAGCTCACATTGGTGAAAAGGATGCACAAGAGCAGTTCACAAAGGACAGAGGACAGTCCAGCTAGATGAAAGCTGTGAACTCATAAACAGTGGAACCTGTTTGATCAGAAACTGTGAATAAGACAGTTTGAATAGGGAAGTGTCATGGACGACCTGTATCAGTCTCCATTTTTTTAATTAAGCTCTATATATGTCAATGATATGCCTTAATATTTCAAATATTCAAATTTCAATAACATATCTCTTGCTTCACTTGATCATATATATACCTTATCAATCATTTTCATTTATTGAAGCATGTGTTTTGTTATTTATTGAAATCTTTGTTAAGGATATTCTGACACATTACTTAACATTCTTGTTTTACTTTCCATATATGTCAAAAGGCGCATGCAAAGTAACAAATCCGCATTTAATGCGAGGCGACGGTTGAGTGTTAGGGTAGTGCGAGTGGGATACACAATCAACCCCACGCGCCCACTATCTCACGGATTTCCAGGGATTCAATCCCATCCGTTGAATGATTGATATGCTTCAATCTCAACCGCCCACTTTATCTTTTATATATAAGAATGTAACTGTGCATCGTCGTTCTCAATTCAATTTCTGCATTCTTCCGCCATTTTTCTCTGCAACTCTCTTTTAAAATTTTACATTCACGGTTCTCATTTATACGGTCTTGAAATGGCAGGAGAATCCACGTCTCAAACTCTTCCACAAACAACCGAACAGAAGATCTAGTATCTACAGCAGTACATTCTCACAGAGCCTGCAGCAAATCTCTCAACCTATGATTACGCCGGCTTGAACGAGATGTACTCCGCCATCCAGGGAGCGGACGGATTTTTCAAGATTATCACTCATGAGCCAAAATTCTGGCTTCCGCAGCAAGTAGCGATGTTTTATCTCTCCTATTTTTGCCCGGAAGATGTCGACTCTGCCCAATTCCATCTTCCTTTACCTGATGTGCCCGATGAGCCCATTCCTATTCTCCCGCTCATCTCTCAAACCTACGGCATCGCTGATTCAGGAACTGTGGAGATCCTGTATCACAAGCCCATGGGTTTAATTTTGGACGTTCCGGATGCAGATCTGGAAGCAGTTTACCAGAAAGCTCTAATGCAGCCCGCAGCCAAGTATGATGGAAGGAGGTTCTCGCGCCCTCTGCTGAGACATGCGTACAGAGCTCTCGTCGACTTCGTTCACAAAGTCTTTCTTGGTTACTCTGGTAACCACGACGCTGTCACTCCAGCAAAGTTTAGAGTGATGACTGCAATCGTGCAGCGTCTAAACGTGAACTGGGCCCGATTTCTCCTCGAGCTCCTCAATGAAGAAGTCAAGCAGCTCTCGATCACTTATGAAGGCGACGTGCTGACCGAATTCCGCATTGCCAGGAATCTGCGCCTAGGCACCAAGATCTGCTCTCTCATTCACTGTCTCCACCCTAACCCCAACTGGAGTGGAATGACTCATTTCAACAAGGAAAAGGTCCCCAAGGACCAGAAGCAGCTCGAATTAATAATTGGTGTCGACATGACCGTCTTTCCCAAGAATGATGATGTGGTGAAGCCGTTCCTGTACGACATGGGTCTATCTAACCCAGCTTGGGTACCTCCAGAACAGCATGACTTTCGGAGAAAGAGGCAGCTTGCCCCTAGCAAGCAGCTTGACAGACCAGCCAAGTCTGTGCGTATCAAATCTCCAACTCTCATATCACGCAGGTTGCATACGGAGTTTGCTACCATAGAAGTTCAACACCAACCTGCTCGCCAAACCTTCGAAGACATCCCAGAATAGACAGTTCTTGAAGCACAGGTTTCAATACCTATACCCTCTGTTCGTGATATCTTCAAGACTACAGCTTTGGAGCTAGCTGGCCAAAGCCACAGCGGATCTCAACCGGAGGATGACACAGATATCGAGGAAGAAAATCTTGAGACCTCCATCGTCATCCACCAGCAGTCCGGTGAAGCTTCTCATCATCACAGCTCGCCTCCAGAGCTTGACCTCCATCTTATCCTTTCATCCGATGATGATGATGTAGAAGAAGATCCGATAAAGACTGCAGCTGCCATGCTGGTCCACTCCATCGAGATCAACGCTGAGAAGACTGTCATGGAGTCTTTTCCCGGAATTGATCTCACACCTGAGACCAGGCAGATGGCACTTCGGCTACGTGCTCTGCTCGATGGGAAGGATAGATCTTACTGTGATTTGAAGTCCATCTTCCTTATTCACCCCATCGAATAGCTAGGGATTGAAGAGCACAACCTTGGGAAGTATTTTGGCTATGCTTCCATTCCTGAAGCTCGCGACTGCTTCAAGAAGTTCGTCCTCTCTAGGATGAAGAGAGAGGCCAAGGTACTCAATGTTGACTTGAAACCTTTCTACTCTCACGATCGTGACTCTTACAATTACAGGTTTCCGGAGGATGAAGAATTCAGTCCAATTCCTTCTCCATCCCGGAACAACGGAGACGCAGTGTCCGATCATGATCGAGTACCGGTCCATTCTGTAGCAACCGCAGGAACTCCTCTCACTGCTGTGCAAGAAGATTTTAAGAAATTTATCATTGAGGAAGTTTCCAAGGTGAAGGCGCCACCGAGGTTGCTGAACACCAGAAGATTGCGGACCAAATCGAAGCCATGGACACAGCAGCATCTGCCATGCTGGCAAACATCAAGGCTGAAATGCCACAGGTTATCAGGGAAGAAGTGGCAAGTCAGTTCGAAACCTTCTTCTCCACCCGTCTGAAAGCTGCAATGGACGAGCTGCTTCCCAACCAGCTGTCCGAACTAAAGGTCGCCTACGCATCTTCGGTTGACAACCTGCGATACGAGTTTGAACAACTCAACCAGCTTGTCACCAACTTTTCTTCAAAGCTCGCTCAAGCCTCATCCAGCTCCCTGAAGAAAGAAGAAGAGATGCAAGGGAACATCAACTCCCTCCTTCAGTTTAAAGAGAAGATCAGCATTGACTTGTCCTTAATCTCCAATGAGCAAGCCTCCCTCAATACCACTGTTCAGCACTTGATTGATAATGCCGAAAAGGGGAAAGGAAAAGGCAATCGCACTGCTGCTAAAGCGAAAGGCAAGGAGAAACAGGTCACCCAACCTCCTATGACTCAATCAGAAGCTGCTCCGCCTGTGTCAGTTGTCCCTCAACCTGCTGCTTAGAAGCTGTCTGAGCAAGAAAGGGCACAGGGTGAAGCTACCCTTATTCGAATGATGGCAGAAGCTGGCTACACCGCAGATGAATGCGAGAATGAAGACAAGCAGAAGCTGTTTCTCGAAGATCTGAGCAAGAAAGGGCACAGGGTAAAGCTACCCTTATTCGAATGATGGCAGAAACTGGCTACACCGCAGATGAATGCGAGAATGAAGGCAAGCAGAAGCTGTTTCTCGAAGATCTGAGGAAACAGAGAGCAAGGGACAAAGCTCGTGTGGCAAGCTTCCGAGGTCTTGAAAGTTGCAAGGAACAAGCGGACAAGAGAGAGCCAACAGATTGGCTACTAGTGGAAGATCAACCCCTGTGGGACGAGTTCCTCAACCAGTTCATTTTGCACCATTACTGGTTGAAAATCGATCCTCGATACTCTGGCAACACCAAGACAGCTTTCCACAGCTGGATGCAAACTTTCGCAGACCGCGACTTCATCAAAAGAGTCAGGGCGAAAGCTGCAGAGGAGAAGGTCACGCTCAATCCGCCTAAAATAGAGACCTTCCAACCTCCCACTGTCTGCGGCACTGATACTCCAGATATCGACCGGATCAATACTTTCATAAGGAAAATCGCAGCTCAGTACGGTTGCAAGACCACAGGCTGTGATGAGTACAGGTCGATCCGTGACAGCGTCTACGCAGCTATGGGAACTATAAGCAAGGAGAAAATCACTGAAGAGAGATTCAAGACTGTGAGGAAGTGACTTGATCATTTTCATTCATTTGTTGTATCAACTCTGTAATCTGTGTACATCAATTCAGTTGATACTATAAATGAAAAATGATCATATTTTGTTCCTGATGACAAAATCTCATTGTCTAGGCCTCTGCATGTTATGCTTTAAATTTCCTAACACTTTTTCTCATGCAGCTGGCTGAACTTCAAACCTTGATCACTTTTTCTTGTGAAGTTCAAAACTTCTAAGTCAAGATGTAAAGTGTGGGTTTCGGCATTATCAAAAAGGGGAAAATTGTTGGGAACCTTGTTTTTCTTTGAACTAAGTTTTGATAATGCTATTAGAAACCACACTTAGACAATAGATTTTAATTGGAACAGACTGGTCTCCGTGTTTGGATCAGTCAAGCTCAACCCCGACAGGTTGCTATGTAAAGGTCAAGGTTGGTAGTGCAACCTTGTACCTAATCTTCTCAAACCTGTCATAATGTTCCTTTATGTAATCTGTCTATGTAACCTGCTCTAACCATACTCGAAGATTTCTTGCGAAGATTACAGAAGACTGAAGACAGTTCGAGGTATAGGAAGCTCGACCTGCAAAGTCCAACCTGAGCTGTGGCTGAGGAACCTGTCCTCAACTCAACGACTATAATTATGTCAGTGTACGGTTCTGCATATCCTGACACACATACAACGGCTCTATTTCAAATGCTTCTCTATAAATACCTCAAGTCATTCCAGAAAGAAGGCACGGGAAACTCAATATACAAGCTAAAACGCTGCAGAAATCTCAAGCTTAAAGATCACTCAATCAACACTCGAAATCACTAGAGCTTTCCCAAGTGTTGATCTTTGTAGATTTCTAATCCTTCTAGAAACTCTCTTACTAGAACACAACCCACACTCTCACTCCCATCACTGTTGATATTCAGTGTAATTGATAGAGTTGTATTCCTACCGGTGATAGCTTTTCACAGCTTTCTAGTTTGGATATTAGTGCTAGTTGTTTAGCATTAGTAAGATCGTATGTAAGTTTGTATGTAAAGTTAGAAGAGACATGACTCAAGAATCGTGCTAGATTCAGTCTAAAGAGAGACTTGAATTTGGACTAGAACCTCCACCAGTGTTAAAAGGAGCGAAAAATCTCAAGTTAAGGGATTACAGATTCGACGGAATCTGGCGTGGACGTAGGAGCTGTTTACTCCGAACCACGATAAAAACTTCTCGTGTTTCTCTCTCTTACTGTTATCTTTATTTACACAGTTTGCATGATTCACAACCTGCACTATTATAACCTGTCTTGCATGAACATTTATCTGAACTAAAGTTTCCTTTGAAAACTGTTTTGAAAACTGTGTTGAAAACTGTTAACCAACCTTTCCACCAAACTTCCGCACGCAGGTTAGTTTTGCAAGCTCAGCAGTTCACTGTTTGAGCTGGAAAAACTAAACTGCTCTGATAAACTAAAGTGACGACTCAGTAAGATCAAATTATTTTGAAAAGTCAAAACTGTTGGCTAATTGGTGTATCCCCCCCCCCATACACCAATATCTATTTATCGGGACCTACATAATTGGTTATTATTTTAATTTATTAATTGATTTATTTTGAAAATTAATTCCCTTATGTGATTTAATTCGAAATTATTAGAAATTTGTAGTGTTTGTAACTTTAAAATTTATATTTAGGTTGAGAAAAAAAAAACAAAAATTTTGGGCATACGGCTGGTCAATCGGACGCCGGGAAACCGCCGTCCGGTCACGTATTCCGGTCGCCGGAAAAATCACTTTTTCGGCAATCCGAATGACCGGCCGGCTATGCCCGAAAATTTCCCTATTTTTTCTTAGTATGTATAATTAATCACATGTTTTTTATAATTTTATTAAGTAGTTTATTGATTTTTGTTTGAAATTAATTGATTATTATTTTGTTTAAATTAATTCCGTTATGTGATTTAATTCGAAATTATTAGAAATCTGTAGTGTTTGTAACTTTGAAATTTATATTTACGTTGAGGAAAAAAAATGAAAAATTTTGGGCATAGCCGGCCGGTCACGTATTCTGGTCGCCGGAAAAATCACTTTTCCGGCAATCCGAATGACCGGCCGGCTATGCCCAAAAATTTCTCTTTTTTTTCTTAGTATGGATAATTAATCATATGTATTTTTTAATTTTATTATTTCTGTTGGGAACCCTTTGAAACTGAGTTTTGATAATGCTATTAGAAACCACACTTAGATAATAGGTTTTAATTGGAACAGGCTGGTCTCCGTGTTTGGATCACTCAAGCCTCACTCGGACAGGTTGCTCATGTAAAGGTCAAGGTTGGAAGTGCAACCTGGTACCTAAACCACCCAATCTGTCATACTGTTCCATTAAGTAAGCTGTCTACGTAACCTGCCCTCACCATGCAAGAAGATCTCACACGAAGGTTACAGAAGACTGAAGACAGTTCGAGCTATAGGAAGCTCGACCTGTGAAGATCAACCTGAGCTGTGGTTGAGAAACATGTTCTCATCCAACGACAAGAATCGTGTCAGTGTACGGTACTGCAAATCCTGACACACTTCCAACGGCTCTATTTCAAATGTTTCTCTATAAATACCTCAACTCATTCCAAATTGAAGTACGGGAAACTCAATATACAAGCCAAAACTCTGCAGAAATCTCAAGCTGAAATTCATTCAATCAACACTCGAAATTACTAGAGCTTTCCCAAGTGTTGATCATTGTAGATTTCTAATCTTTCTGGAATCTGTCTTACTAGAACACATCACACACACTCTCACTACCATCAAAGTTGATATTCAGTGTAGTTGATCGAGTTGTATATTCCTAAAGACAATAGCTATTCACAGCTTTCTAGTTTGGATAGTAGCACTAGTCATTTAGTGTTAGTAAGATTGTATGATAGTTTCTATGTAAGTAAGAAGAGACACGACTCAAGAATCGTGCTAGATTCAGTCTAAGAGAAAGACTTGAATTTGGACTAGACCTCCACCAGTGTTAAAAGGAGCGAAAAATCTCAAGTTAAGGGATTACAGATTTGACGGAATCTGGCGTGGACGTAGGAGCTGTTTACTCCGAACCATGATAAAAACTCCTAGTGTCTCTCTTGTTATTTACTTATTCATTTACACAGTTTGCATGTCCACAACCTGCATCACTGTAACCTGTTTTGCATGAACACTTGCCTGAACTAAAGTTTCCTTTGAAGACTGTTTTGAAACCTGTTAGCCAACCTTTCCACCAAACTTCCGCACGCAGGTTAGTTTTGCAAGCTCAGCAGTTTACTGATTGAGCTGGAAAAACTAAACTGCTCTGATATACTGTAGTGACGACTCAGTAAGATCAAACTATTTTGAAAAAGTCAAAACTGTTGGCTAATCGGTGTATTCCCCCCCCATACACCAATAACTATTTATCGGGATCTACAAGTGGTATCAGAGCGGTGGTTCTTTTGACCACTGCTTCTGCATACTAGAAGCTTTATGTGCTTTTGTGTCGAATTGAACTAGATCTCTAGACTTGGGTTTGTGCATACATACATAAACTGTCATTATGGAAGCTTCACTTCTCCGCGTTTGTGAAGATTTCTCTGTGCAGGGATATGAAGACTGGAGTTTTCGAATAAAGATGTGCCTCCAAGCTCATCATGTGCTGATGTGGGATGTCATCGAGAATGGTCCAACACCAATCTACGAACCCTACGATACTGATGTTTCTGGAGATAAAGTTTCCGAAGCAACGTATGTGCCAAAAATCAAAGATCCCAGAAAATACACAACCGAAGAAAGAAAGGAAGCTGGACTTGACAGCTTCGCAAAAGGGTTGATCTCTAGCACAGTTAAGGGAGTCCACCTGGCCAAGATAAGGAATCTTGGAACTGCAAAGGAAATGTGGGACACCTTGAAAGCTATAAGCCTTGGATCAACAGAAATGCTGGAAAACAAGCTGTCAGTGGCATGCAGTAAATGTGAAGAATTCAAAATGCAGCCAATGGAAACCATTGACCAGCTTAAGAATAGATTCACAATGATCACTTTGGAGATCACAGCTCTCAAGAAAGATAAATACACACAGCGCGAACTCAACCTCAAAGTTATCCAATCTCTTCCAGCAAGCTGGCATGTGTACAGTGCCATGCACCGTGGCAGGTCGGACATCAGTAACCTGTCAACTGAGCAACTGTTTGATCTACTCATCGGAAATGAGCTTGAGATGATCAGACTTCACGGGTCAGAACAAGCATCTTCAAGCAAGAAGACTGAACCCGAAAAGAAAGAAAAGGATGTTGCATTCAAAGCTGCATCAATTAAAGAAGAAAGAGCAATCCTAAAGGATTTGTGCTCCAAAATAGAGAAATTGTTGAAAGATTATGCACTCATGGCTAGGAGAAATGAAAAGCTTGAAAAACGTTTCAACAAATTCCGTAAATATCACAAGGATTTCAAGAGAAATCAAACCACCTCTTCTCCCAACAAGAAAGGTGAAGGTATATCAAAACCCTCTAAATTCAATTCTTCTAACACTCCCACGGGTGGCTGTTTTGAATGTGGCAGACCAGATCACTATAAGTCAGACTGCCCAGACTTATCAAAGGCTGAACGCGAAGAGCTCCGCGCAAAAAGAGATCAAAAGCTTAAGGAGCAGCACAACGCCATGATCGCAGCTGAGGAAGAGGCCAAAGCAATTGCCACATTATCAGACTCAACCTCCTCCGACGAAGATGATGATGATGAATTGAATGAGGAGGAATGTCGCTTAGCTGACGAGGAACTTGAATATGAGGAATGCTTCATGGGAAAAGATCTCGATCTTGTTCAAAACAAGGTTGATACTAAAACCTCTTTTTCATATTCAGCTAACTGCGAACATGCAGGTATTGAAATACCTGAAATGTCAACGTATGAAGAGTTTCAACAATAGCTTGATGACTACAAGAAGCTCTCGAAAATGTTTAAGCAAGTAGTCATAGAAGGATCCAAGCTGGAAGATGAAAACTTGAAACTCAAAACTGCCTTAAATGAAAGCTTCACTCCATATGATGAAGCAAAAGAAAATGAGATAAAGACCCTAAAAGTCCACATGGGTCAATCAGCTTTAAGGGAAGAACACCTTAAAGAAGTGCTCACTGAAAGGGATAGTGAAATCAACAACCTGAATGGCAAACTGATGGATCTCTCAAAAGAGCATGAGAAGTTGTTGCAGAAAGAGCTCAAGCTTCAACAAGTCCTGATGAAAATGAACAAAAATGGTGAAAAGCTTGAAGCCTTGCAAGCTGCCCAGAGACCTGCTCACATAAAGCTTGGCATTGGATTCCATGGTCAAACCAGCGGAGCCAAAGAGAAAGAGAAGGTCTTGTTCGAGAAAGAAAAAGGATTGGCTGAAAGCAAAGCTCATCACACTCTACCAGACAAGCAGCTCAAACTGAAGAATCCAGCTCGGCAACCTCAAGCAATCTTGGTGAAAGAGCATGGAAAGCCTGCCATCAAGAAGCAACAGCTAAAGCCGTCAGTTGAACAGAAAAAGGTTGAGCTTCCTAGGAAACTGTATAGTCAACCTACTTATCAAAAGGGAAGCCAACCTGCTCCAAGAAAAGTGCAAACTGCTAGCAGAAGAAAAGCAGTCTCTCATCTAAGAACCATTCAAACTGCTCAATAACAACGAAACAATCACTATGAGCAGCGAGCAAATCGAAAAACACTTGACAATGAAGGTTACTGGTACGATCATCATTGGTACCAATATCCTGAACTGTCAAATAGGCTCTATCAATTTCCATATGGAAGTGGATTTGGAACTGATTACTGCAGATGTGGATATATGGAGCAATGTTATCAAAATGATCATTATCAACCTGCTCATTATCAACAGAAGTCTGCATACGAAACCTTCCACTCAATAAACGAGGAATGGATCAAGCCACGAGTCAAAAGAAGGAGTTTCCAAAAGAAGAAGCTTGGAAACCAAGCTGCTAAAACTCAACCTGCTAACAAAGCACCCAAATTCATGTGGGTTGCTAAAACTGTCTAAATTGCAGGATAGGAAAACTCAAAGGAGAAAGCGAGCAGCTCGCGGCGCGATCTGGATCATTGACAGTGGATGCACAAAGCATATGACCTGCGACAAAAGCTTGCTTACAAACTTCATTGAATGTGATGGACCTCTAGTTGCTTTTGGAGGAGACTCTAAAGGGAAAATAAGAGGTTATGGTAATTTAGTTGTTGGTAAAACAACAATATCTAATGTCACATATGTTGAAGGTTTAAATCACAATCTCTTTTCTGTAAGCCAGTTCTGCTCTACTGGAAAAAGAGTAGAATTTTCTACTAACAAATGTGCTATAAAGAACAAGGAAGGAGAAAAAATTCTTCTTACCGGTATTTTGCAGGATAAGTTGTACATAGTACAATGGTCAGATGAAAAAGAAACCTATCTGGTCACCAAATCTGCACCTGAAGTTAGCTGGCTATGGCATAAGAGACTGTGTCACTTAAACTTCAAAGCCATCAACAAGCTTGCTCGCAAGAAGCTCGCAGATGACCTTCCAGATCAAGTCTACTACAAAGATCATGTTTGTGAAGCTTGTCAAGCTGGAAAACAAACTAAATCGTCATTCCCAAGCATTGCAGCTCAGAACATAAGTAGAATCTTGGAATTACTCCACTTGGATCTATTTGGTCCAGTGACTCCTAGAAGCATTAACGGTAAAAAGTATACTCTCGTTATTGTTGATGATTACTCACGATATACTTGGGTTATTTTCTTACATAAAAATAAGGAGACACTAGTGGAGCTACTTGCGCTGCTCACCAAACTGTCAAACATGAAGAACAAGAGCGTGATCTCAATCAGATTCGATCGTGGAACAGAATTTCTTAATCATATGATCGAGTCCTACTGTACCAAAAATGGAATCACACATCAAACTTCAGCAGCTCGCACACCTCAACAGAATGGTTTTGTTGAATGACGCAACAGGTCTCTAAAGGAAGCAGCTCGCACAATGCTGAATGAAACCAATCTTCCAAAGAAGTTCTGGGCGGAAGCTATCAACACAGCTTGCTACACTCAGAACAGATCAATCATTCACAAACGACATGGAAAAACTCCATACAGCTGTGGAAAGATAAGAAACCTCGATTCAAATATCTTAAATCTTTTGGTTGCGTGTGTTACATTCATAATAATGGGAAATCACAGTTAAAAACATTTGATAGCAAAGCAGATCCAAGAATATTTGTAGGATATTCAGAGATCAGCAAAGCCTTCAAAGTTTTTAACAAGAAGACTCAGATTGTGGAAGTAACACCACATGTTGTTTTTGATGAATCTATCTGTGAGTACAGGGAGACCCAACCTGAAGAAAGTATAGGTGCAAATCAAGATCAAGCAGGCTCCAACACGCAGTTTCGAGATGAAATACTAATATGGAGTCCAACCGACTTGGAAGAAGAAGAAAGTCAGCCTGTACAAAATTTCAACTCACAAAATCCACCCATTCAGCAAGGGGGAACAAACCAAGGGGGAACCGAAGCTCCTCCAACCAGCTCCTCTTCAATTGATCCAGAAATTCCAAAAGAACCTGCAGTCAATGCAGAACTGTCAGTGGATCAGCTAGCTGAACAATTTGAACAGCTTGACCCCTTCACTCCTCAACCTCTACCTGAGTTTGAAGATCCCTCACCAAGTGGCTTCTAGCTTGCCGAGCTTCTCCACCTTACTGACCTCGTTATTCCGAAGCACGAAGTCGCCTATTTGGAATTGCTGGTGCTTCACCCAGTTGTTGTAGTACCGAGCTACTTGTTGTTTGTATCGAGCTTCCTGTACATAGGCTTGATCCCGCTTCTCTTCCAACAAATCCAGGTCAGTTCGGAGACCTTCTTCGTTACCTTGGATTGCGAGGTTAAGCGTTTTGAGGCTCGGCAAGCCGATCTCTACCGGTATCACCGTTTCGGTTCCATACACCAAGCTATATGGTGTTTCGCCATGTGATGTCCGGGGGATAGTTCGGTACGACCACAGGACTTGGGGTAAGTTCGCTGCCCAATCTCCTTTGGCCTTATCGAGTCGGTTTTTAGCCCTTTGACTATCGTTCGGTTTGTAACCTCAGTTTGGCCATTTGCTTGAGGATGAGCTACCGAGGTGAACTTTTGTTGGATGTGAAGTTCATCACACCATTCTCTGAACGTCTTATCTGTGAACTGAGTTCCATTATCTGAGACGAGGACGTGAGGTATACCGAAGCGACAAACTATGTTCTTCCAAACGAAGTTTAGGGCGTTTTTACTCATGATCCGTGCCAGAGGTTCGGCTTCAACCCACTTCGTAAAGTAGTCGATGGCTACGATGAGGAATTATAGTTGGCCGGGGGCTTTCTCGAATGGGCCGACGATGTCTATTCCCCACTGCATGAATGGCCAAGGGCTTTGCATGCTAGCCAGTTCGGTCTGTGGCAATCTTGGAACCGTCGTATGGATTTGGCACTTCGGACACTGTTTGACGAGGTCGATAGCGTCTTGGAACATGGTGGGCCAATAGTATCCCCACCTTATGATCTTCTTGGACAGGGCGCGAGCTCCGATGTGACTGCCACAGGACCCTTCATGGACTTCGCGCAGTGCGTAGTCCGCTTGGTTGGGCCCCACATATCTTAGGAGAGGCTGGAGGTAGGATTTTCTATACAGCACTCCCTGTTCCAGGACGTACTTGGTGCATTTAGCCACGAGCTTCCTAGCCTCGACCTTATCGGTTGGGAGTTCGCCTTTTCCTAAGTAGTTACGAAGTGGAGTCATCCAGTTCGGTCCGTCTTCGGTTACTACATTAACTTCGACTTCATCAATACTTCGGAGTTGTACTTCTTCCACCGGAGAGGTCATTGAAGACGATGCGAGTTTGCTAAGTGCGTCAGCTCGGTCATTATCTACTCTTGGGATTCGCACCAACTCGAAGTATGAGAAGCTCTGTTGTAGGATCTTGGCCTTATGGAGGTATTTCTTCATTCGTTCACCTTTGGCCTCGTACTTGCCTAGCATATGGCTCACTACGACTTGAGAGTCGCTGTGAACTTGAATGGCTTGTACTTGGAGAGCTTGGGCTAGACGAAGTCCAGCGATTAGAGCCTCGTACTCCACTTCGTTATTTGTGGTTGGGAAGTTAAACCGGAGTGCATAGGTGGTCTCCTTCCCTTCCGGGCTGATGAGTAAGACCCCGGCTCCGCTTTCTTTGTTGCCTGATGCCCTATCCACGTAGACCTTCCAACAGTCTTGCGGAGGTTGCATCGGTGCTTCGGCCTTTGATTTATCTTCGGCAGGTCCGGCGGACCTCTGCTCGTCCGTGAACTTGGCTTATACTAGGAAATCGGCCAAGGCTTGCCCTTTAATGGCCTGGCGAGGTACAAAGGAAATCGCGTGTTCGCCGTGTTCTACAGCCCATTTAGTGATTCGCCCGGACGCTTCTGGTTTTGTGAGCACTTGCCGAAGTGGGAGATCGGTCAGCACTTGTATTGGATGCGCGTGGAAGTATGGTCGAAGTCTTCTTGCTGCGTTTACCAATGCAAGTGCGACCTTTTCCAAAGGTTGGTACCTTGTCTCTGGTCCTTTTAGGGCTCGGCTTATGAAATAGACGGGTAGTTGACGACATTTTTCTTCTCGCACCAGGACCGCACTGATTGCCTCGCCCGAAGCGGCGAGGTATAGGGAAAGGACCTCGCCCTCTTTTGGTACAGATAAAGTAGGGAGGTTTGCGAGGTACCTGTTTAGGCCGTCAAAAGCTTTCCTGTGCTCGTCGTTCCATTTGAAGTTCGGCACCTTCTTTAGTATCTTGAAGAACAAGAGTTGTTT
Organism: Mentha longifolia; assembly: GCA_001642375.2. Lineage (NCBI taxonomy): Eukaryota > Viridiplantae > Streptophyta > Magnoliopsida > Lamiales > Lamiaceae > Mentha > Mentha longifolia. The sequence goes on from CM038119.1 coordinate 2,622,766, forward strand.
TTCGGCGGCCTTAGATAGAAAACGACTTAGCGCAACTAGGCAGCCCGTCAGCCTGTGCACGTCGTGGATTGATTTCAGCACTTGTATTTCTTGGATGGCTCGGACTTTTGATGGGTTAGCCTTTAAACCTTCGCGTGAAACCCAACACCCTAGAAATTTTCCAGATCGGACCATAAAAGTACACTTTTCTGGGTTTAACTTTAAAATCACTTCACGAAGTAGGCTAAGAACAACTTTGAGGTCGTTTACACAAGTGGCAATTTCCTTGCTTTTAACGACTATATCATCTACATACACTTCGACAATTCTACTGATGTGGGCCTCAAATATTTTGTCGACCATCCTTTGGTATGTAGCTCCAGCGTTCTTCAGTCCGAAAGGCATTTTTTTATATGCATAGATACCGAAGTCCGTGACGAAGGCGGTCTTCGGCGCATCCTCGGTGCTCATGAGGACTTGGTGATACCCCTTGTACAGGTCTAAGAAGTTGAACATCTTGTGGCCAACAAGAGCTTCAACCTTCTTGTCAATGTTGGGAAGGGGGGTAGCAGTCTTTTGGGCAGTGCTTGTTGAGGTCGGTGTAGTCTATGCACATCCGCCATCCCCCTCCCTGTTTTTTCACCATTACGGGATTGGCCAACCAGGTCGGATATTTCACCTCGAATAAAATATCGGCATTGCAGTTGGCGAACCTCGTCATGGATCACTTGATTTCTTTCGGCTGCGAAGACTCGCTGCTTCTGCCGAACTGGTTTCACCTCGGGATCGATGTTGAGGTGATGAGTGATGATGCTTGGTGCCATCCCGGTCATGTCTAGCGGCGACCAAGCGAAGACATCTCTGTATTCCCGAAGTAGCCGGATAATTTAACTTCGGAACTCGTACTCTCTGACGAACCCTACTTTGATGACCTTGGCAGGGTCATCTTCGTATAATGCGATGTCTTCGACCGGCTCAACGGATGGAGGCGATGTCGGCTCCACCTCTTCGGGGTTCTGTAGTTGCTATGCTTGAGGGTGCTGATTCCCAGCACCTCGGAGTGCGACCTGCATGCATTCCTTGGCTTAAATATGATTTCCCCGAAGTGTGATCACTTTATTTTTAGACGGAATTTTGATCATCAGGTGATATGCCGAGCAAATCGCCTTTGTTGCTGTCAGCCAATCTCTCCCTAAGATGATATTGTAGGGAGAATTGGCTTTTACGACAAAGAAGTTGATGATCTTTGTCGACGACATCGGGCTCTTCCCAACAGTGATGGGAAGTGGAATGATGTCATCCGTTGTCATTTCTAGTTGTGTAAAGTTCTTCAACGGAGTGGACGCCGGCTTCAGCCGGGCTTCTTCGATCCCGAGCTTGTCGAAGCAGTCTTTGAAGAGCACGCTCACTGAGGCTCCGCTGTCTATGAACACCCTGTGAATCAAGCTGTTAGCAACCACGGCTTGAATTATGGTGGCGTCCTGATGGGGTGTGGCGTGGGGGACTGGGTCATCATCGAAAAAAGTGATGACTTCGTCCCTCTTTTGTGAAGGTTCTTCTCTTTGTTGGCTTCGGGCCTCGGCTCTCAGTGAGGACTTCGGTGAGCCTGGAGGCAGCCCGGTGATGGCACCGATGACTCTGTCGTATTGAGGTTGGTCCTCGTTTTCGTCTTTGTCATTGTGCTTCGACTTTTTGTCGTGGTGGGGTGCGCAGTTGTTGCCTCCCCTATTCTTCTCTCTTGCCCTTCCCTTGAGGTCGGGCCTCTTGCTGGTTGCGACTTTGGTACAGCTTAAGGGTACCGTCGTGTACCATATGTTTGATGTCCGATGCGAGGTCTCTGCAGTCCTCAGTTTCATGGTCGTAGTCGTCATGAAACTTGCAGTATTTCTCCTTGGATCGGCGCTTCGATCCACCTCTGGACATGGTTGGCGGCTTCTCGAATAAGTTCGTATGAAGCTCGTATATTTCGGCCCTGGACTTCGTCAGCGGTGTGTACTGACTTCGGTCTTGGCTGGGCCGAGGTCCTAAGCGAGACTCGAGGGGTCCTCGCTGTAACCTTTTGAGGGCACTTCGGCGACCTTGCCCGTGGTCGGTGCGCTCCTCTTTCTTCTTCTTATCATTGTTTTCGGGCCGATCTGCTGCCCGTTTTCTTCGATCAGCCTCGTCCGCTTCCGCGAACATATCAGCAATCCTCCATAGCTGCTTGGAGGTCGTTGGACGTGCCTTCACGAGCTCTCTGAAGAGAGTTCCGGACTGAATGGCGTTCTGAAATGCTAAAATGAGAACATCATCGGAGAGACGATCGACTTTAAGGCTCTCATTATAGAAACGGGCCAGGAAGTCGTTGATCGTTTTTCCTCGCCCCTGCCTTAAGGTGAGGAGCTGGGCCGGGCTGATTTTTGCCTCAGCTTTCTGGAAGAAGCGACGCTCGAAGGCATCGAGTAGGTCGGCGTACGACCCTATGCTCCCGTTAGGTAGGCTATCGAACCAGCTTCTGGCATTGTCCACCAGCAGCTCGGGGAAGACTTTACACATGTAAACGTCTTCGACGAGTCCTTGGTTCATCATGTTGTACTGGAACCGTGATAAGAAGTTGTTGGGGTCGTGTGACCCGTTGTAGGGCGGGATAGGAGGTACTCTATACGTTGACGGGAGGGGAGTATAGAGTATCCTATTAGTGAAGGGAGTGGAGATTCGACCGTAGACGGTGAATCTTCCCTGGTAAATGTTTCCTTCGTCACGCCGATGTGGGACGGCGTTTTGACGAGGTGACGTTGAACCGCGCCGAGGTGAAGCGCGGTCGTTGTTCCCACGGCGATTGTTGCTCCGTTGCCTTTGGGGAAGTTCGGCAATCATGTCTCCAACAATCTGGAGACTTGGGGATCGCCTCTGTGACGGTTCAACTCCATCTTCTCTGTGTTGACTTCGTTGTCGATGTTGATCGACGAACTTAAGGAAATCTTATTCGTGGAGGTCTAGGTACGCCTTAAGTGCACCTCCAAGCTCGGGTTGGAGTGCGGCGTTGCCACGTCGGCGACCACCCTGACTTGGCTCGCGCTGCTAGCTGAATCCCCAGACTGGCCCGATGGGACATTCTCCAGGTGGCCTTCGGGAGTTTGGTCGGTTATGGGCTGCTTGCCAGGTCTTCTCATGGAGGCAGTTTGCCGATTTGACTGGCGTCGGCCTCCTCCTCGTTAGTTGGCGGGCGAGGTGGATTGGTGGGCGGATCGGCTTGGTTCTGCTTTGCCTTGGCAGCAGCAATAGCAGCAGCGGTGGTGGCGGAGCGGGTTGATTTTACCATTGTATCTTCACTCGAAAACATTGATCGACTTCACAAAAAGAATTTATTTCCCACAGACGGCGCCAGTGATCGATCGTTGAATTTTAGAGTGATTTGTATGAAGGAAAAATAAAGAACGCGAGAGGTTTTTACGTGGTTCGATCTTTTGTTAGACCTACGTCCACGGGAAAGGGGAGTGCTTGTATTAAAGTGCTCGAGTAGCTATTACAGTGTGTCCCCCTGTCTTTACAAATGACATTATTTATAGAGAACTAAGAGCAGTTACGACCGAGGTCGTGGTGGTTCCTCGTCCGAGATCGTGGGTGGATCGTGTGTAACCGTCTTGCCACGTCCGTGATCGTGCGCACCCTGATCATGGGTTGTTGGGTCGGCCGAGCTTCTAGACTTGTCCTGTTGGGCTCTGTCCGGGATTGGGCCAAAGTGAGTTTTGAGTGGGCCGAGCTGATCTAGGCCGAGCTGGATGAAGTCCAATTATGTTGGGTCTGATGCTTGAGCTTAGTAGTTGGGTCACATCCTATCAGGTGATACTATCGGAAGGTGATGCTAAATGTACGTCATGTGGAACATAGGTTGAATCGGCTACACATTTCTTCGCTGAATGTAATCTTGCGAACGCGATTTGGGAAGACATCTATAATTGGTGTAGGGTCCCGGTTGTCACTCTTCACTATATGTGGGGATCACTCTCTCTAAAATTCAGGTATTCTCAGCAATATTTTCGGAAATCTCTGTGCAAATAATGTTTGGATTTGTGTTGTTTGGGTTATCTGAAAATTGAGAAACAAAGTAGAATTTGAACAAGCAAATTGAGATAGGGTGATAATCATTGATGAAATTAAGGGAAGGATTTGTAGTTTGGTGCGTATAGTGAGTGGGTTTTGGACCCAAGGCCAAATTAGCTTTGCCTGATGATCCTATTTGTTTTTTTTGTATCTCGTGGGTAATTCGCGTACCCCTTACTTCCTCCGTTTTTAATAAAATAAATTTCTTGCCTGATAGAATAAAAAAGAAAAAAAAAAAAAAAAACAAAGCCAACAGGTTGTGTAGAGTTCCAATGGAGTGCATGCTTTTATGATGACAGATAATTTAATTCACACCTCTTTTCGTAGCCTCTATGATTTTCCTTTCTTAAAGGTATGAAAATATCATCTTGGGTACTAAATTGGTTGTCGGCTGTTGCGAAGAGTAGCTTGTTTCTCTCTTTCTAATCTTAGACTAATAATACGATTGCAGTATTGTATTGTATTATGATGAGCACAAAAACTGCACAAATTTCCTAAAGTAAAGGCACAATTATATTGAAAGCACTGATGATTTAATGCTATTTGAAGTTGAATAGAGCATCTTTTGATTCTAACGTCTCGTTTTTCATTGGATTGGATTTCGATTGAGTAAACTTTTGATATTAAGCTCTCTAATTATACCAAAGACAAAATAGAAACGGAATCTATAATTTGCAACTATTTTGTCATAGATAATCTATTTAATCTATAATTTGCAACGTTTAGATTTCGAAATGACTGGAAAATTAAGGAATATCATAACAAGTAACAAAGATAAAAACAAATCCCATAGGTATTAATAGTTGCAACAAGGACCAGTCTCAGACTTCTCTCTTCAGTTGTTTATTCGATGTGGGATTAAGCAGAGCATCCGAGAGAACAGAAGTGGATGTAAGAGAGGCTTTCAGTATGCTCAAAGCCTGCATCAACAACAAAAAAAATTCATCTCAACATCCAAACACACAAACAAAACCTCATCATGAACAATGGAGGAATCAATCACATTTCATATTTTATTATTACCTCTTTCAATCCAATTTGCAGCTCCACTTCTTCCACATCAGATATGGAGATTTTAAGGCTATTGAAACTGGAGAGGACAGAGACGGCACAAAAAGGTGCGACAGTTAAATCATCGGTTACCTTGTAAGTATGTTGTCCTAAGAGATAAGTCCCCTTGCCTTTGGGAAACTTAGTAGAAGAAAACAAGGAGAGATTATCAGTGTAGATGGCAGGCAACCCTTCTTCCAGAAGTGGAAGAATCTGGTTCTTAGAAATACAACCATGAGGCAGAATGGGATTGATTAGCTTATTTTTTGTATCTGGGCTCTTGAAATACTCATGTACAAGATCAGCTGTACTCCGGTACAGGTTGTTTATAGGCTTACAATAACTCTTGCCGCCTACAAGATGCACAGCTCCTCCGAGCGGGATAAGGAAGAGACTAAACAGAAACTCTATGAAATCTTCTTTAGCTTGAGCATAAATTAATTTACCGCTAGATTTTTGTATCATCACTTTCAAACTCAAATTCTTGGAGTTGGGATTTTCCTCCTTTTCAATCTTTGGTTGAGATTCCATGATCGCAGAGTTCATCCATGTTGTTTTATTAAGGATGACGTCCGACAATGGAGTTGGGGATGTCAATGAGGCCTTCAACAGCTTCATTATCTAACAGCCATACACAGAAGAATAAGTGAAAACATAAATTGGAGAAAAATTAACATTGATAAGGGAACATAATCAAGATCACCTCGGTGAACCCAAACGACACTTGAATTTCCTCAGCGTTATGCGAGTCTGTAATGCCAAGTTCGGTGATGATTCGCAGGAGTCCCATCTCATTCGGAAATATTTGCAGATCATCAGAGATTGTGAAAGATGATTTCTGGATAGTTAATACTCCATCACTAGAAGCAGCTACACACCCTTTTGTAGCTACTATTCCTTTACGCATATGATTCCTACAAGAGTTGCAAGTATCCATCCCATCGTAGTATATGCTTATGCTACGAAATCTATTTACGCACCAGGAGCAACTGAAATATACAAGAGAGGGAGAATCGGTGATATCCAATTTCAGCCTCTTGTATTCATCTTCGAATAAACTTGTTGGATTGAGCAGAGTCGTCTTAGCATCCTCTGTCCAGAAATGGGCACCATCAAGAATCGATAAGCTACGGTACAGATTGCTTAAGCTCCCAATGGTGGGTGCCTCATCCTCGTACTGCTTTTCGAGGGCTTTTAGAATTCTTCCCAAAGGCAAACTCAAGAAACTCAATAAAATGTCTACAAAATGGTTGTCGGCTACTGCAAAGAGTACCTTGCTTCTCTCTTTATTTATCATCACTTTCAACGATAATGAAACGTCCTCATTGATCTCAGACATCCTGCTAATATATGTTGTGCAAGGGATGATGATGAAATCAAGATTTCTGCAGAGCCTTCTTTATAATGGGCAAGAAATCAACGTAAAAGGCGGGTTAGTCCCACCAAAATTACATCACTCTCTCCCCTTTAACTATGAGATACAGAAAATCAACCAAGCGTCACTACTCTAACTTGGAAACAGATGGATGACTGCATTTCATTTCCTATTCTAATTTTGAAATTGTTGTCATGTTTATTTATTTATTTTTTATTTTTATCAGGAAAAAGAAAATATATTATTAAAAGAAAGTCCAATTAAATATCTCTATCATTTATTTTCAGTTTGAAAAGCCAACCACGACAATAATCTGGTCCATGAGTTTCCTGTCCAAGCAGGTGCACAATATTTAATAGCTGAAGCCACATATTAGGAAAAAAATCATTCGCATAATGTGTCATATTATCATTATGCACCAAGTATTTCCTGTTCGTGTTTGTATTCATATTCGTGGCAGACATTAATAACCAAGCACCACAGCAATTAACATAAACAAAAGTTGTGGAGTTCCACATAGGAGCAGAAAAAACAAGAGTTGAAACCATGGATCAAACATTCAAAGCTCACGTTTCCAGTTCCAGCACTGGTTGTTTCTTGTAGTTACGAGTGTGCAGAGTATGAGTAAGAGCACAAGTAGAACTAAAATTCAGATTGATCATGTTTAGCTCAACTAAGAGAGTAAGGTCGATTTGAGTCCAAAGTGATGACCTAAAGCTCTAAACAATACCCCTCAAAAGAAAACAAAAAATATATATAGAAATCCAATAACAGATGAAGGAATCAAGCTTGGATTTGCTACAGGACATTATCAAATACTACATTTTCGTCAAATTTAATCATCCTCCATATTTAAGAAAGTCCAATCAAATCTCTTCATATATTTTCAGTTTGAAAAGTTATAAATGAGTAGTTCTTTTTCTATTTCCGCAAAAGCCCAATTTGAATAGAATGAAGCAGGAATTTATAAGTCAAGAATTACCTGATTCCAATTTATAAGGTTGGGGATTTCCAAAAAAGACTGATGCTCACGGATTAGATCTCAGTGTACGGATGAGCGCGGCGGAGTGGGGGCGACGGAGTCGGAGATGATGGTCTTGAGCTGTTGGACGGCAGGAGAGAAGCGAGGATAAGTGAGAAAGTAAATAGCATCTCTGAATTAAAGCAAATGGAGCAAAGATTTGAGTTTTGGAGTGAAATATTTCCACTACTAGCTACCTTTGGCGCATCATTTGCTTTTCCACCTTTACTTCCTTTTTCTGTTTTCGACATTTCTAAGCTAAAATAGTGCCAAATGGTGACGTGGCTAGAATGTAATTACTTACTACTACCTCAATCTCATTACATTAGTCACATTTACTTTTTGCACGTATTTTCACCAAAACCTAGTACGGGTTTTAAAATATAATTTTGTAGTATCGTTTTTTTTACGGGATACTATGACACTCATAGTATCCCTTAAAAAAAACGATACTACAAAATTATATTTTAAAACCCGTATTAGGTTTCAGTAGAAAAACGTGTCAAATAGTGAATGTGACTAATGTAATGGGATGGAGGTAGTACTATATTCCACTTAGTTTCGGGTTTCAATCTTCAATTTATTCCTCAAGTCAAAAACGGTATGACTCTTTCCATTGTGATATACTACTAATATTGTGAGTTAAAGAGAACATACGAAGGCAAATATGAAATATCAAAACACTCCCCTCCTCAAAATATGATAAGTTCCCGTAGTGAACAATTATCTACATATCAACAAAAGGTCCAAAATGCTGGAGCAAAAATGGAATGATTCAAGAACCATAGCTGTTGATATCCCTTATTAGTATCGTCTAAAAATTTATATTTTAGGAAATGTCCCATTATGTATGAGATAGACAAAAATAAAACTTATTCCTTTATAAATGGGACGTAGAAAGTAGAACACATGCTGCATAATGGCATCTGAATTATTTAGCTAAAGAAAGCAAAAAGGAGCAAACATTTGAGTTTTGGTCAAGGAAAGAATAAAATATTTGCCACCACCTTTGGCGCCTCTTTTGCTTTTCCGCTTCAGGTTTTCGAATTTTATAAGGTTTAGTTTGTCGCTTTGCCTCTTCCTCTTCTCCATAGCCAAGAAGCTTAACAGAATATCCGCAAATTTGTTGTCGGCTACTATTATTGTCTTTCGATCTTTGCTAGCAAATAACACGTGCGTTGCACGTGTATATGTTTTTCTTTATAGTACTTATCTATCTATCTATACCCTATTACAAAAGTGTATTGTTTTACAAAATTTGGTTTACCTATTTTGCCCCTGTTATTTAATTTATTTTAAGGTCAATATTATAATATCATATTATTATACATGAATTTATAGAAGAAAAAAAATCATATACAGTACGTTTTTATAAAAAAAGTCAAACATTATTTTATTGTAATAGATATATACACGTATTTATCTATCTATACATATATATCTATCTATCTTTGATATCTTACTATATATCTAATTAATTTGAAGGAAATAATGTAATATAGTATTTTATATTAATAAAAAGTATAATTATTCTTAAATTATATAATCATACTAGATAGGCATTCCGGAATTTAAAACATACAAAAGCCATTATATTTTTCATTGAGGAAAAGATCTTTTATGATACGAAAAACTCAACATGATCAATTAGCCGAATCAGTTAGAGGTAAATTAATAGTATCATATATAAATTTTGCTTGCTTTTGCTTTTGCTTTTGTTTTGTTTATAGTTTTATTTTTGCTTCAATCAAATCGGTTGTGCATGGTCTTTTCTACGTGTATTGTGTTCCATTGAATCGTGCCTGTTATTTTTTGGTATTATTGTCCGTCGTGATTTTGCATCAATTTTTGAACTTGCGGAATTTTAAGTTTGTTGTTGTTTCACAATATTGATAAGCAATAGTTTTAACAAGCTGTCTTTAATTGTGATCAAATAACATTACTTGATTGTGAATAAACCGTTAGAAAGCTCAAAAGTTGGATGATTAAGGTTGTATATTTAATATTGGTTGCATCTTTTTTTAAGATCTGATATCGCATATTATTTTTCTTAAAGGCCTTCTGGAATAATTTCTTGCATCAGTTATATTTGTGTGGTTTCAAATTGTTAGTTCTAATTTAGCTCAATACGTTTTTGAACTACACAATAACAAAGTTATTTTTGCTTCATGCCTTCTTGAACACATGCACCAATAGAGTCTTCAGCCAACAAAAAGAAAAGGTTAATTGCTTTTAATTTAATTTCAACTAAAACCACAATTTTAAATGTATCAATCTCTTTCAACATTGCTTTAATTATTTGATTATTTTGATTGTTTTAAAGAATTTGTTACTTTTTATTTAAAAAAATAGGAAAAATATGTAATTTTGGGGGGAAATTTTTTTTGAAGTTAAAATATAAGGGTGTGTTTGGTGGATAGGATGAACCAAGATGAGGTGAATCATCTTGGTTCATCTAAGTGTTTGGTACCGAAATGAAATAAACTGGAGGGCCCGAGATGAAGCCCAAACCCGCTGCTATTTTACTGTTTTCGCTTGTTAACTCATCCGACGTTTTCGGTCGGATGACTTCAACTCATTTGAACAGTAACACAACACTTTCTCTCTTTTACCATTTTACCCTTATATATTTATACGATTTCAAATAATAATAATAATAATAATATTAATAAATAATAATAATAATAATGTAATAAAATAATAATAAATAATAACAATAATAGCAATAATTATAATAATAACAAGAATAATATAATAAGAATAAAAAATAATAATAAAAATAATAACAATAATAGCAATATTAGAATAATAACACGCATAATATAATAATAAAAATAAAATAATAATAATAATAATAATAATAACAATAATAGTAATAATTATAATATAAACAATAATAAATAATAATAATAATAATAATAATAAAGAATAACACTAGTAGTAATAATTATAATAATAACAATAATCATAATAATAATAAAAATAATAACTCAATAATATAATAATAATATAATAACAATAATAGTAATAATAATAATAATAATAATAATAAAAATAATAACTCAACAATAATAAAATAATAATAATAATAATAATAATATAATAATAATACTAATAATAATACAGAGTAATATAATAAATAAAAAGTGTACTATTTAATCCCAACGATAAAAGTGAAATTGGTAGGGGTATTTAATAAGGGTAACTTTGGTAAATCTAAGCCTTCATCTAGAGTTATGCATATTGTACCAAACACAAATATAATGTCATCCTACTTTTAATCTTTTGCTACCAAATGGAAATATGAACCCCTCATCTTGACACTATTCACATGACTCATCTTTAGATGAGTCATCCTTCCACAACTTGAATGAATCACCAAACACTACCTAAGTGTAATTAATTATAATAATTATTTCTTATTTTCAAAATGACATATATTATAAAAAATATCATAATGCGGCCGGCCATATTGTGGCCAAATATCATTATTGTTCAACATTATGTATCAACACTTCAATCTCGTAAGTACGTAACTCTTAGGTTTTGCAATTTATATTTTATATTCCTATTTTATGATCTTTTATATTCATAATGGTTCACACACATTGTCCTATTTTAACTCTTGATCATAATATGAACCTATCATGACATTATATTTATTTTTATGTTGGTTTATTTTGTTATTTTATTATAGAGTCATCCGTTTCAAGGTAAATTTTTTCCAATAAGTATGCAAGGATCTTACATCTGGTTTCCCAGTAACCCAAAAGTATATATAGATATGCAAAGAATATGCATGTGGCTTAATATGATGAGAGTTTTGGCAGAAGTTGATTGATTGAAGGTAATATGTGAATTTATTTATATTTCTTTTTCTTTTTGTATAGTTGTTATATCTATATATATATTACAAATTCTCTCTCAAGTGGTACAATGAACTCTCTCATAACATTCATCTACTCAAGAATATCATGATTATTCATGAAACATCATCAAAATTAAATCATTATAGTAATACTATACCTTTAATTCATTAATCTATATCAATATATAAAAGAGCCTTGTTTTACAAAATATGTGTTGCCTATTATATCTCTATGAAATATTAAAAGTGAGGATAATTATGTAATATGTATATTCTCTTTATGATAGGTTCAATAATTTACAAAGATTTTCATATTCTAATTAGGGGTGAGCAAAACCGAACCAGATCCAAAGTCCAAACCGAACCATTCTAGTTTGGATGGTTTAGATTGGGGTTTTTTTGTGTATTGGTTTGTATCGGTTTTTAAAAACTAAAACCGAACTTAGTTCGGTTTGGATCGGTTTTAGAGGTTTGGTTTTCGGTTTGAACCGAACTGAACCGAATTTATATTAAACTTATAAAATATTTAGAGAAAATTAGCAAATACACCCTTAACGTTGTCACCTCAAAGCAAAAAACAACCCCAACGAAACGTTAGGTGCTGATAAATCCTCAACGTGCACATAAATATGGTGCAAAAACATCCTTCGATTGACAGATCTCTTAACTCCGTTAGAAGAAAAAAAACTATTCGTTTTTTATTCAAGTCTGCACTATTTCCGGTTAGCTCTCCGGCAATGTTCTTCCCCTTCACATACATGATAGTAACAATTATCCATAGATAGATGAGATATTCTCCTTGGAGAAGACGACAACAGCCCTCCATTTCCATCAAATACCTTCCCAACTCTCCTCCCCTGCCCCCGCTGTTTTTCTTTCTTCGCCATCCTTGCCGTTTCATCGTCGCCAGAACACTCGCTGCTGGCAATCCGATCTTCAACCCTAGATCGCCATCCTCCCCATCTCTCTTCCCTATATCTTCGCCGTTCTTGCCATTCCTAAACAACCAACACGAAGATGACGACGACGAAGAACTCCCTGCTTCTCGATCGCCGCTGCTCTTCCCGCAATTTCTGGATGCGGATCTACGGCGTTGAAAACTCCTCCTCCTCCTCTAGCGCAAGGACGGCGGCGGTGCTTGAGCTGGAGGAGAGTGGGCACGCTGTAGTATTTCCAGCCAAGGAGGAGATGGTTTCCGGCGAGACAAGAGCATGCGTGTTACATCGCTCTCCGTTTCTCACGAGTTAATACCTTAACAATGCGGTTGCTGGATGATGTTGGGTGGGCAATGCAGTACTTGTTGGTTTGGGAACTGGGATGAATTGAAGCGCCATTGATGTGTTCTTGTCATTCTTTGAAGGAGAGGTGTTTGTAGAAATGTCTCATTGAAAAAAATAAAGAAAATGCATAAATTTGATTCCATCTAACGGAGTTTGTGTCTCTGTTAGTTTAAGGGTTTTTTTTTGCACCATTTATGTGCACGTTAAGGGGTTGGCAGCACCTAACATTTCGTTGAGGGTGTTTTTGCTCTGAAGTGGCAATATTAAGGGTGTATTGCTATTTTTTCTAAATATTTAATATTTATATGATATATATTATTTTATTAAAGCTTATATTCCTTTTCTTTTCTTTTTTTGAGTGCAAAGTTTAATGGAGAAATGAACTTTGTTTTATTTTGTTGATGTTATTGACTTGTACTTGATGTTTTTGGATTTCTTGATGTTGATATTTATTGTTTACACTTTAGTAACTTCTGTTGATGTTGTTAACTCTCCCCTTTTGGATAATTTATGAATTTTGTTGAAATTTTGTTTAAGAAATTGATAAGTTCATGCCAACCGAAAACCAAACTGAACCCGAACCGAAGTTTTTGGTTTGGTTTGGATCGGTTCTTAAGATAATTTGGTTCGGATCGGTTATTTTTTTAGAAATTTTGATTTTATCGGTTTTGTAGTTTCGGATCGGTTTTGACCCGAACTATCCGTTTGCTCACCCCTAATTCTAATAGTACTTTATACGATAGTAATTATATGGTAACAACCCTAGCTAGCACAAAAGGCTGCATAGAATCGCCGCACATCTTACGTTCTTCCACCATTCTTCGAAGTCTTGATCATCATGAATGAACTCGAAGGCAAAATAAGGTTAATAAATCTTTTTTTTATCCTTCCTTTTTTTTTTGGTATTTTGTATTTTGTATCCTTCCTTTTTGTATTTATAAATGTTATAATATTCTTATATTTTTTTTCACGCCGTAATCTTCTTAATGCTTAAATGTATTAAAAGAATCTAATTATAATATTATATGAATGAATGCCTTGGTCACATGTTTAGGATACAAGACTTCGTCCAATTTTACTGCATTAAGAATGAAAAATAAGTTTAAGAATGGAGCTTATACAAAAATACCCACTTTTCATAGTGAAATTGCAAAAATACCCACTTTCATAAGAAAGTTACAAAAATATCCACTTTATGATTGAATTGCCTATTTTGTCCCTCACTTTTTGGAATAAGGGTTGGAATTAGCATGTGATGGTGGTGTGCGTCAGTTATTTTCAGCAACGAAGGGAAAATCAAAACACAACGAATGGAAAATAATGCCGCAACGATGGTAATTTAGCACAAATCGACAGGAAAATTAATTCAAGAGGCATTCGCTATTAATTCACTCAACATTACAACTAAAATCCGAACATATCTCACATACGTACATTGGGAAATTGGTATTTTCTGGTCAGACATACTGAAAAATATACAATGTGTAAGAAATGATGAAAGAACCGTCACTATCAACACTAATACCCAAGTTTTTTGTTCACATTAAAGGACATAATAGTCATTTACATTAAAAAATGGGTATTTTTGTAACTTTGTTATAAATATGGGTATTCTTGCAACTCACTTATCAAAAGTGGGTACTTTACTACATTATCATTATCACGTGGATCTCCAAAAAGAACTATAATTATCTCGAAGTTTGTATTTGAATTTTGACTTTATAGTGGTGTTGTTATCTTATAATGTAATAACATCTTGGTGAACATAGCGACCTAGACGACCTTTACTTTTCCTTTATGGTTCGGATGTGGAAACATTTAAAAGTCGCACTTGGGAATTGAGATGCTATGTCTCAAATTCAGCGTTTCAATCGTTTTCCAAGTTGTAATTTCTATTAGTTTTATGTATTTTTTTAATAATTTTTTTAATAATGATTTAGTTTAGTTGTATGATTATTTTCAATGGTTCATCCATCCAGTTAGGGTTTATAATTATTTTTTAGTGTTTATTTTCAATTTTATTAGTTACATTAGGGTTTAAATTCAAAACTAAGGTATATAATTTTAAAATTTTTAATTATAAATATCTATTGTGATTTACTATATTATACTCCCTCCGGCTCAAGACTTCTGACACCTTTCAATATTTTATATCTCACATATCTATCTACTTATACCAATCTATACCAATATATAAAATAACATTGTTTTACAAAATGTATATCGCCTATAATATCCTTATAATATATTTCAAATTAAGGGTAATAATATAATACAATATATTAGTAGTATAAGTTTAATTTACTTTATTTGAAAATATTTTAACTCAAATTTAGAACATATCTTAAACTAAATTCTATTCCCTTATCCGATCCGTCATTCTTCTTCATCAAATTCAATTCTCTTTGACTATTATTAATGTTCTAGAAAAAAAATTTGTATGCTTATAATTTGATTTTTTTTTTTTGCCCCTTTTTAAATTTGGGTTCATTCCTTAATAACTAACAATGTTTAATTTATTTATTGATAAGTTTAGTTTCAAGTTGTTGTTAATTAGTTTTGAATATATGAATTTCATTTATGTTATGATTTTGGGTATGTTATGTTTAATTATAGGTTAATGATATATTTTTTGTTTGTCTGCTATCCTGGCCTACAATACAATTAGTTTGAGGACAATGGCGTAATACGTTATACTCCATTCGTCCCTTAATAGCATATCTCTTTTTTCTTGGCACAAATTTTAAGAAAATATTAGGTTATGTCGTACTATGGTAAATAAGTTGAAATGATAGAGATTAAAGATAAAATTAGTTGTGCTGGTTTATAGTATTAAAAAAGAAAAGATAATACTCTTTGAGGACATATGAAAAAGGAAAAATGGAATACTTTTAAGGGATGTGGGGATTGTGTTATTATAATAATATGTCAAGTAGTTTTACAATAGTGGAACTCTATCCTATACTACTTAACGAGTATGGTATAATGATTTAACGGCGGAAAATTTAATTAAAGAAGAGATATAATTCAATTTATCTAATCTAACGCATTAGAATTATGGCGAGATATTAATTATCAAAGTCTTTGCCTCCGAAGTAAAAATAAAATAATAAATTTTATTTAAAAATATCTTGATTGCATCTTACAAGAAAGTTATTAGATATTAGTATTTTTTTTTTTGGAATTAGATCGTACCTAAATATTTTGCCCAGATTTAAAAATTTGATTGATGTAACTTAAGAGAGAGAGTTAGTTGACTTAAATTAAGGAAAGATGATTACTAAAACTAACGCAATATTAACATTGTCATGTTTTATATAAAGGTTGAGAAAATAAACAGTGTATCAAATATTTTGTGCATCTCTTCCATAACTTGAGTGCTTCATTTGAAGAGTTCTATGCTTAAACATTTCTTTTTCGGTTGATTATTATTGGCATCGGTATTTTAAGTTTTTGAAAAATGGATGAAGTAATTTTCACGTATTTTTTACATGAATCAAAGTAATAACAATTCTATTTTAGATTTAATTTTTCACATTCTTCAAAATTAGTCTTAAAATTACAACATAACTTTTGCACATTATATCCATCAATTTAGATTTATTAGAAATATAAATTTACTAAAGCTAAAATAGTTGTAAAACGTGCAACGCACATTACACTTACTAGTTTAAATAAAAATCTATATTCCTACAGAAATATTCCCTCTTTCTCCAATATTTATTAAATAACATATATTTTGGCTTTTGTTTTGTTTATATCTTTATTAATGACCATAAATTAACTTTGAAATTTGCAAAAAAATAAAATAAAAATAAAATAAACTTTTTGAAATGTGATATACATTGGCTCATAAAATAGTTATTTAAATTATACTACGTACTTATCATTGCGAATACGTTACTTTTACTAATTACTATTGAATGGCTGCAAAGTAAATTGCATACATCAAATTTGTAAAATTAGTAAAAATGAGCTGTAATCTGGAAAAAAACGAAATTTTTTGGTAATTAACTAGATTTATGTTTACTTTTAAGTTTCATGATTTTGGCATAAACTTAATAAAAAAAAAGTAAAAATACAGTCATTTATATGCAGAAGAATCAATCAACTAAAAAAAACAATGCAAGAATGAAAGATGTATAGTTTATAAAATGATCATTTTTTTTTAATACTCACTATGTCCATAATATTTGTGCATAATCCATTTTATGTTGTGGATCCATCTCCATTATTCATTTTTTACCCTTAAAATTCAACTAAAATACACTTTAATATTTACTCCATTTTAATATACACTACAAAAAATAAGTCTTATACCACTCAAACATCAATCATTGCAAACATTAAAACTCGAGCCAGAAGATTTTGTACATAAACATTACAGACCAAGCGAGTACCACAAAAAAAGCTCATACTTAAAATCCAAACTGTAATTGATTAGTCTTATAATAAGATGGTCCGAAATTTGAGTTGGTGTCAGTTTCATCATACAACATAATTTAAGAAAGTAAAACAATAGAGGATCTTTCCATATCCAGCCTTAGAATCCAAGCTTTGGTTGTTTAAGCAGAGCATCAGTGAGAGCAGAAGTGGAAGTAAGAGAAGCGTTCAATATGCTCAAACCCTGCACCAAAAACTTCGTCTCAACACAATATAAACATACAAAACAAAACCCCGTCTTAATCAAGGGAGGAATTCAATTGTATAACCTCTTTCAATCCGATTTGCAGCTCCACTTCTTCAACATCAGATACTGGGATTTTCGCCTTATTGAGAGTGGAGAGGATCGAGACGATACAAAAAGGCGTCACAGTCAAATCATCTGTTACGTGATAAGTTCGCGGTCCTTTAATATAACTACCCTGCCCTTTGGGAAACTTAACAGTAGAAAACCGCGAGAGATCACTGTAGTCAGCAGCAGGCAAGGGTTCTTCAGTGAGGGGAAGAATGTGGTTTTTGGAAACATAACCATGAGCCACATTTGGTTTCATAAGCCTATTCTCCATATCTGGGCTCTTGAAATACTCGCCATCTATACATTCAGTTGTGCTCCGGTACAAGTTGTTTATAGCCTTAACACAAATCTTACCAGCTAGAAGATGTTCAACTCCTCCTAGTGGGATACATAGGAGACTAAATAGCAACTCTACAAAATCTTCCTTAGCTTGAGCATACAATAACTTACCCGTAGACGTTTGTATCATCAATTTCAAAATCATCTTCTTGGAGTTGGGATCATCTTCAATCCGATTTAGTGAAGCCTGAGCTTCAGATTCCACAGTTACAGAGTTCGCTCGTCTTGTTTTATTCAGTATGAGGTCTGACAATGGAGTTTGGGAGATCAAGGATGCCTTCAACAAATTCATAATCTAACCACAACAAAGATTGAATATGTTCAGAAATTTATTTTTTTCTTTTTTAAAACGGAAATCATTGATAGAGAATCAAGAATCACCTCACTTAACCCAAAAGTCACTTTGATTGGCTCAGCCTTATCCGTGTCTGTAATGCAAAGAGTTTCAAGGACTCCTAGAAGTCCTGTTTCGCTTGGCAATATCAGCAGATCATCAGAGACTATGAAAGATGCCGTATGCATGGTGAAAACTCCATCTGTAGAAGCAGCTTCAGACCCTCTTTTAGCTACTTCTTTTCTAATAGTCCCACAACCGCAAGATTTGCAAGTTTTGACATTATCATAGTACATGCTTACACTACGAAATCTATTATGAGAGGACCTAAGGTAATAACAGTAGAAATATTCAGCTGGCGGAGAATCAGTGATGTCCAGTTTCAGCCTTTCGCAATCGGCATCAAATGTACTTATCGGATCGAGCAGAGCCTCCTTTGCACCCTCGGTCCAGAAATGTGAGGAATCAAGATTTGCTAAGCTATGGTACAGAGTGGTTAAGCTTCCAATGGTGGGTGCCTCATCTCCATAGTGCTTTTCGAGGACTTTGAGAATTCTTCCCATTGGCAAAGTCAAGAAGCTTAACAAAATATCTGTGAAATCGCTGTCGGCTTCTGCAAAGAGCACCTTGGTTTTCTCTTCATTTAGCATCACTTTCATTGAGAACTCTACTTTTGCAGCATCAGACTCAGACATTTTGGAGGTTCTAGCAATGAAGAAAATGCAGATTGATGATATTTAGATCAACCAAGAAAAAGTTGTTCCACTGAATCCGAAGACTTCAACTGTAATGTAAGAACAGCAGTAGATCTTCAATCAGATGAAAAGAAAAGGGCACTTATAAAATTTCTTGAGTCACTAAATAATTTCTGTAGCACATGCCTCAAAAGAAAGTTAAAAAAAAGAAAAGAAAAAAAAAGAAAAGAAAGAAATGTTGGATCACGAGAGGAGGAAGTGGCATATGTGAAACATCCAAAATCAATTTTCGTCAAAATCTAATATCAAGAAAGACAAATTAATTAAATATATATTCATCTATTTTCAGTTTGAAAAGCCACAAGGAATGAGAAATTCTTTCTTCTACTTTTCTTTCCGTTTTAGTCATTCTCCAGTTTTTCTAGTTTGAGCATCACCTCCTTAAACAAACTTAATAGTCATTGACAAGCAATAAAAATAAATCAAAAGGAGTAAAAATTATTAGTCCAATAATTACCTTATTTCCAATTTATGAAATTGGAGATTTTCTGAAAAGACTTATTTTCAAGTCAACCCAGAAGTGAGCGTGGTGGTGGGAATCAGATGAGCACGGCGGAGTGAGGGCGTCGGATATGGTGGTCTTGAGCTGCTGCACGGCATCTGAATTATTTGGCTAAAGCAAAATGGAGCAATTATTTGAGTTTTGGTCAAGGAAAGAATAAAATATTTCACACCACCTTTGGCGCGTCTTTTGCTTTTTTCCGCTTTAAGTTAATTTTCGACTTTAATAAGGTTTAGTTTGTCGCTTTGCCTCTTCCTTTTCTCCATAGTAAAGAACATTGGTCACTCTAGGATTTATATTTTGGGGGTGCGAGAAATAATTATAGAACATTAATAGTATCATTTTACAATAATGACAATGAAAATAGTAAATTCTACACTACCTGATTTAATTTTACAATATTGTCATGAGAAACTCGTAAAAACACATCTCTCTCTCAATGAAAGTGACCAAACAATCATTTAAAAATTAATTTATCATGCTAATATTGTGCAAATTTCAAAACTCATCGTCACTAGTATCGTTCAAAAGAAAGAAATTGACTCTTCTAACTTCACGTTTTTCTTTGCTTCTCCGTTTCCTAATTTTCAATATTAATTATAATTGTTTAAAAATAGAAAAATACTAATTATAGTATAATACTTATAAATTTTTTTTTTTTTGGGGGGTACAGCTCACTCTAGAGTCGCCGTTGGTCAAAAGCTTAACAGAATATCTGCAAATTTGTTGTCGGCTATTATTCTTTGTTTTTAGCTTTAAAGCCTATTTAGTAGCAATGATAAGAAAATACAAGGGAAACACATGCATCAGTTTGGACTCACATTGAGATCCATTGAATATTTTTATAAAGCCTTCATTTTGAATTGTGGACCAAATAGATTAATTGGGCCAGATAATTTTTTTTGCTTTCAAGGTCAAGAATATTTTTATAAAGCCTTCATTTTGAATTGTGGACCAAGTAGAATTTTTTTGCTTTCAAGGTCTTGACCTCTCTGTACAACTTGATTGACACAAGTCTTTGTCAAATACTACCTCCAACCCACCAAAATAGTCTCATTTACTTTATTGATTTTTTCGGCACGCGTTTCCACCAAAACTTAGTACGGGTTTTAAAATATAATTTTGAAGCATTTTTTTTACGGGATACTACGAGTTTCATAGTATCCCGTAAAAAAAATACTTCAAAATTATATTTTAAAACCCGTACTAGGTTTCAGTAGAAACGAATTCCGAAAAAATCAATAAAGCAAATGAGACTACTTAGTTGGGTTGGACATAGTACAAGATAAGATAAAATCATAAAAATAATTTTATTTATCTAATTTTTTGTAGGCTACTAGATAGCCCTTATTATCATAACTGTCAAAGATAAGATAATTTCATATCGTCGACCAGGAAAAACTGAAAAAATAAAATAAAAAATAAAATAGATCGGATCAGTGATCAGATCTTCTCGATTCTTTACAGATTTCTTTAATAACTTCAAAACAAATTTATAAAATAAAATTGCATAAGTATATATTTTGATTTTGATGTTATGCAAGAACAGATAAAATTTAGGCACACGAAACGATAGCCTTGGTACAAACAGGAAATTAAAAACAAACATTACAGGCTTTACAGCGATTTAGGAAAAGAGAAACTGTTTAATTAGGAGTAGAAAAGCAATCGTATTTGGAAGCAAGGATGGAACTCAGACTTCTCTCTTCACTTGTTTGTTCGATACTTGGGTATGCAGTGCATCAGTCAGAGCAGAGGTAGATGTAAGAGAGGCTTTCAGTATGCTCAAACCCTGCACCAACACCAACAACAAAATCTCATCTCAACACTACATAAACTATAACCATCCATATACACAAATGAAAAAGATTTGAAATTGTTCTACTACCTCTTTCAATCCGATTTGCAGCTCCACTTCTTCCACGTCAGATATCGCGATTCTCTGCTCTCTCAAACCGGAAAGGATGGACGTAAAACAATAGGGTACGGCAGTTAAATCATCCGAGACCTTATAAGATTGCAGTTCTTGAAGATAACTCCCCTTCCCTTTAGGAAACTTAACACTAGAGAAAGCCCATTTAGCATTGTACGAAGCAGGTAAGGGTTCTTCAGTGAGGGGAAGAATGTGGTCTTTAGAAATCAAACCATGACCAAGATTTGGTTTCATCAGCCTATCTTTCATATACATGGTCGTAAAATAGCCATCGTCTATAAATTCCGATATGCTTCGGTGCAAGTTGTCTATAGCCTTAAAACAACTCTTACCTTCCACAAGATGCTCAACTCCTCCTAATGGGATAATGAGGAGACTAAATAGGAACTCCATAAATTTCTCATTAGCTTCAGATTACAGCAACGTACCTGTAGATTTTTGTATTATGACTTTCAAGGTTAAACTGCTACTGCTGCGATTATCTTCCTCTGCAGTTCTTTGTTGAGATTCAATGACTGTAGAGTTCATCCGTCCTGTTTTATTCAAAATGAGGTCGGATAGTGGAGTTGGAGAGGTTAAGGATGCCTTCAACAAGTACATAATCTAACAACAGAAAACCAAGTAAGGAAAAACAAAAATATGGAGAATAAAGGAATCAAGATTAAGATCAGAGAAGGAAGAAGCACCTCACTCAACCCGAATTCCATTTTGATGGCCTCCGTATTATCCGTGTCTGTAATGCCAAGAATGCCGATAAGTTGTATTAACCCAGTCCCAATTGGCAATATCTGCAGATCGTCCGAGATTATGAAAGATGCTTTACTTTTGATGAAAACGCCATCACCAGAAGCAGATTCGGACCTCTTCTCAACTACTTCTTTGATCATCATGTCATAAGAGTTGCAAATTCGGCAATAAGTGGTTTTATCGTTGTACATGCTCACACTACGAAATCTATTATGAGAGGTCTTAGAACAGTAGAAATATTCAGCAGGCGGAGAATCAGTGATGTCCAGTTTCAGCCTTTCGCATTCGGCATCAAATGAACTTATGGGATTGAGCAGAGCGTTCTTAGCACCCTCAGTCCAGAAATGGGAGCTATCAAGATTTGCTAAGCTACGGTACAAAGTGCTTAAGCTTCCAATTGTGGGTGCCTCATCTCCATACTTCTTCTCGAGGACTTTGATAATTCTTACCAACGGCAAAGTTAAGAAACTTAACAAAGTGTCAACGAATTCGCTGTCTGCTTCTGCAAATAGTACCTTAGTTTTCTTTTCATTCATCATCACTTTCAATGAGAACTTTGCCTCTCCACCATCAGGCACAGACATTTTGAAGGTTCTACCTATGAAGAACGCATTCAGAGTGATGATATTTAGATCAACCGTCCAAATCTCAAAAGAAAAGAGTAAAAAATAAATGTAATACTCACTCCTCATATAGATAAAAAAGGTGTCACATAAGTTGAGACGAAGGGAGTAATAAAATAATTTAAGCTTGAATGTGCTATATGGCATTATCAAAATCAGTTTTCTTCAAATTCTGTCATTCTCCAAGTATTGAATTACATAGTTTTAAGAAAGTCCAATTAAATCTCTCTCATATATTTTCAGTTTGAGTGCTTTTTTTTTTCTTTCTAATTTTCTATTAAGCCCAAATTTTCAGTTTGAGCATGACCTTCCCCCAAAACACATTATAGTAATTGACTAACCATAATATAAACAGAATGAAGTAGAGATTTGTAAGTGAAGGATTTACCTGATTCCAATTTATAAAATTGGGAATATCCGGAAAAGACAAAATTTTGAAGTCAACCCAGAAGTAAACGTAGTGAGTACTAGCTGACCATGATTTGGGTCTAGATAATTGTTCGGAGAAAAGAAGTGCAGGGATGAAGGTGGCTGAGCGCGGCGGAGGGAGGGTGGCGGAGATTGTGATCTTGAGCTGCTTGAACGGCAGGAGAGGGTGAGCATTAGTGAGAAAGTGAGTAGATCTTGAATTAAAGCAAAATGGAGCAAAGTAGGCATGTCTAAACGGTACCGGTACTTCAGGAAACCCAGTACCGTAGTACCGAATCGGGTACCGAGTACCGAGTACTGATTTTTTTGTATACGGTACGGTACTCGGTACCATCCATTTTATTATTTTCGGTATCCGGGAATCCCGTACCGTACCAGGTACCGAAATTAATTGTAAAATAATTAAATATTTATTTTATTTATAAAATTTAATTTATATTTTCTAAAACTAAATTACTAAACCTAATTTATATTTTTATAAGAATTTGAAGTTATTTATGTTTAGTGTTTTTACTGGAATTTAGAGTGGAACTCAAATTGTTGGAATTGTTATTTTAAATTGGAATTCGAATTGTTAATTTAGATTTGAATTTGGATTGTGGATATGTGATTGTGAATTTATAATTATGAATTTAGATTGGTATTGGTATTGGAAGTTTGAAATTTGTATTTTTGTTGAACACTTGAACTTGACAGTTGACACAATAGGAAACGGAAAAAAATAAAAAAAAGTTCATTTTTTTTTTTAAATTTCGGTACCTTTTTGGTTCTTCGGGAATACCCGTACCGTACCAGTCGGTACCCGAGTACCCGAAGTAATATTTTGGTACGGTATCGGTACCCAAAATTCTGGGTATTTCGGTACCCGAATATCAAATTTTCGGTACGGAAATACGGGTACCATACCGATCGACAGCCCTAGAGCAAAGACTCGAGTTTTGGTCAAGAAAATAGTACAGTAGTAAACTATTACTACCCACTACCTTTGGCGAATCTTTTGCTTTTTCGCTTTAAGTTCCTTTTCTGTTTTCTACTTTTTCTACTAAGGTTTAGTTTGTCCGTTTCACAAAATATGGTGGCAAATCTCTAAATTTATATCCGAATCCACACATATATTCCGTTGTAGATATTCAATTTTAATAAATACTTGGTCGTGTTTGAATCCATTACCACTTGATGGGTCTTGTCTTGACAAAGAATTTTGAGTTTCGATCTATACAATTTTATTTATTTTTATTTTTTTTTGGTAAATACTAAGATTTTATTGTATTCACCAGATGTTACACCACTACAAACTTCCATTTACATTTCACGTATCAAAACCGACCCTGCATGCATCATACTATAGCAAAGGAGCCCCTCTAGCTAGGCAGCCCGCTATTTTCTTGTCTTTGAGACTACACCACGATATAAGCATTTTACATTGATAAACAATTGCATCCACTGTTTGTTTCACCCCTTGCATTCACCGGTGATTTCTCTCTAACCATAGTTGATATACCAAGACTGTAATCACACACCGAAACAACCGTTGCTTCCCACTATTATTTGAGCAGTGAGTAAGCAAATTCTCACGTTCCTCATTCCAGCCTCCTGGCACTCGATGACTCCCACACCATTCCCATACTCCTTTCCACACAGTTGTAGCACACCTACACTTGAAGAACAAGTGGTCAAGTGTTTCAAGCTCATCATCACACAAGCAACAAGTATTATCCACTTGAACTCCTATACTAGCTAGATATTGACAAGTAGCCAGTCTCCCGTGCATAAGCAACCACATAATGAACACATACTTAGGAGGAGCACTATTTTGACAGATCACCTTCGCCCAAGAGCTCCTCTGCAGAGACCCCATAAGGGTTGCATATACTATTTTAATCGAGAAAGTGGTACCTGTAAGCAAATCTCCACCTTGTTGCACATGACTAAGGTACTCTCGAGCTCCAAGTATCTTCTTCACTATCCAAGAACACTGTTTGGGTATTTCCATCAAATTCAAATCTTGGTTCTTAATGTAATAACCATGAACCCAGCGGATCCAAATCATATCCTTCTTTTGGTGCAGGCTCCACAATAGCTTACAGATTGCAGCTTTGTTCCATTCTCTAAGATTTATAACATTTAAACCCCCAGCTTGCACAGGCTGCATCACCTTATCCCAAGCTACCAAGGCTCTTTTAGAAACACTAGCTTTCCCTGTCCATAAGAAGACCCTACATGCAGTTTGTAGCAACTTAAGAACTTTATGGGGGATCACAAATACCTGACTCCAGTAGACTTGGATCCCAAATAGCACAGATTTGATTAGTTGCAGCCTCCCTGCATAAGACAAGAACCTAGTTGCCCAGCAATTAATCTTACATAAAATCTTTTGAACCAAAGGCTGCCACTGTAAAACTGATAGTTTTTGAGTTGGGAGAGGAACTCCAAGATATATGAAAGGTAGCACACCCTCACTCATGCCAGACACCCTCAATATCTCCTCCTTTACTTCCTCAGAAACCCCGCCAAAATAAATGCAACTTTTGAATTGGTTTGCTTTGAGCCC
Source organism: Mentha longifolia (assembly GCA_001642375.2). NCBI lineage: Eukaryota > Viridiplantae > Streptophyta > Magnoliopsida > Lamiales > Lamiaceae > Mentha > Mentha longifolia. Next base: position 2,648,373 of record CM038119.1, read on the forward strand.
TGAGGTAGCAGCAAAAGTATCAACTATCTTCATCAATTGCTGAATAGAAGTCACATCTCCTCTAGTAAACAATAGCAGGTCATCATCAAAACATACATGAGTGAGAATGATTTGTTTGCATCGAGGGTGATAATGAAAATCCTTATTCTGATGCAACTGCAAGAGGTTCCTACTCAAGTACTCCATACACAGAACAAAGAGATAAGGGGATATGGGATCCCCTTGTCTCAGCCCCTTCCTTGCTGCAAAAGGTTCTGTAATCTCACCATTAACATTTATGAAATATGTGACAGAAGTGAGGCACACCATAACCAACTAAATATACCTAGCAGGGAAACCTAGCTCCTCCATCATTTGTTGAAGAAAAGGCCATTCCACTGAATCATAAGCTTTTTGTATATCAACTTTCACCATACATCTAGGTGAGATGTGTATTCTTTGATAACCTCTCACTAGTTCATGACTTAAGACTATGTTATCAAAGATTAATCTACCTCTGACAAAAGCAGACTGGCTACCTCCAATGATAGAATCCAAAACCTTACTTATTCTGTTTGCTAGAAATAATCTTATAGAGGACAGAGCAACAAGCTATAGGTCAAAATTCCTTCAGAGTGCATGCATTCTCAGTCTTAGGGATAAGAGTAATCAGTGCTTGATTAATTTCCTTTGGAAGATAACCTGTCTGAAAGAATTGTTGCACAACTCCCACCACCTCTTCACCTATTATATTCCAGCTCTTCTGATAAAAACAAGCATTAAAACCATCTAATCCCGGAGCCTTGTTTGGGTTCATGCTGAAAAGTGCTTCATATACCTCCTGAGCAGTACATTCAGCCATGAGTAAGAGCTGATGTTGTCGATTCAATTTAGGTCCCCTTCCCACCACCAGCTTGTCCACCATCAATAATTCTCTAGCTACAGTTCCCATTAAATTCTTGTAAAAAAGCACTACTTCTTGTTTAAGTTGAGCTTGACCAACACACATTGTACCATCTGATCTAGTTAACCTGTGAATGGCATTCACATTATGTCTGATCTTTGCATAAGCATGAAAAAATCTAGTATTAGAATCCCCAAGTTTAAGCCAATCTATTCTAGATTTTCGCTGCCAAATGTTTTCCTCTACATTGCTCCAATGCTCCAGATCCGCAAGAAGTTGTTTCTCCTCTTGGAATACATCTAAATCGGGTTGCTCAACACTCCTTTGCTGCAGATTTTGAAGCTGCTGTTTAATAGCCTCCACTCTCTCACTTGTCTTCATAAACCAACGCGTATTAAGCTGTTTAAGAGGTTCTTTAAGGCTCTTGCATTTTAACCAGATATTCTTTAACAGATTTTGAGATCTGTTAACCCCCCATTCAGATCTAACTAGGCTCTCAAACTGTGCATGATTAGCTAGCACATTATAGAATTTGAACAACGGCCTTCTATTGCTAATAAAACCAAAGTCTAACAACTGAGGACAGTGGTCAGAGATGTCTTTCACTAATCTCTCTACCACTACATCCACATACTCAGCCAACCATAAAGCATTAGCAAAACATCTATCCAGATTTGAACAGACTTTATGTTCTCCTTCCTGATTGTTTATCCATGTATATTGAGCTCCCACATTTCGAACCTCTTGTAAACTATTCTCATTCAAACACTGCTGAAAATCCACCACTTCAGACTGAGTAACTGGATTCCCTTGGAATCTATCATTAGCCTGCAACACTGCATTAAAATCCCCCCTACTACTAAAGGTACTTGACAATTCTGAACTCTAGAACCCAGGAACTCCCATAAGGCCATTCTCTGAGCAATTGTGTTGAGAGCATACACAGTTATCAATTGTTGCATCCTACCAGACTGCACATCCAACACTTCACAGTGAAGAGTTTGCTCATGCTCTTCCACCACAGCTACTTGCACCAACCTTGGATTCCATAGAATCCAAATTCTCCCATTCTCAGCAGACCTATAATTATTAATACTACACCACCCTTTACAGAATTTATCTATTATTTTTTGTGATTTTCCACCCTTAATCCTTGTTTCTAGGAGCACTGCAATAGTAACCTTATTGGATTGCAAAAAGATCCAAAGTTCTTTTTGCTTAAATGGTTTATTACAGCCCCTAATGTTCCATATCACCATTCTCATGGTGCAAGAAAGGGGAAAAGGTCCCCGCCCTCCACCTCAAAACCCAGTTGCTCCAATTCTTGATAACCATTTCCAGTAGGGACATGTATATTTCCCACTTGAATAGTAGGTGCTGCACTTTTCTTAGGTTGAATCCACACCTCTTTTGTTGTTGCATCATCCACAGCTATACCCTTTCCTTTATCAACCTCCTTACTTTGTTCCTTCTCCTGCTGTTGAGCTTTGATTTGCCATTGCTTTTTCTGCACTACAGGAGGTTCTTTCTTCCTCTCCTTGCATATATGTCCGACCTTATGGCAATGTGGACAATACATTGGCACCCACTCATAAAAAACCCGTTGTTCTACATAACTCCTTCCTCACCTTCTATCTGAATCTTGTAGGTAAGAGACTTAGTAATGTTAACTTCCACTAACAGACGAGCATAGGAAACTCTCTTCTGTAGGGAAGTGCATTCATCTGCGCAAATTGGCTTACCTATTACGCTCCCAATACGACTAAGTGAATTACTACTCCAGCAATTCAACGGTAACTTGGGCAGCCTCACCTATAGAGGTATCTCGCGAAGCACCTCTTTCTCAAAGCAGAAGTCAGCAACCCACTCCTTAACAATGATCGGTCTATTCGCAATGGTATAAGGTCCCTCCAGTAGGAATCTATCCTTCTCTTTCGGAAAACCAAAGCGAACAATGAAGTACCCATCGTTATGATAGAAAGTTTCCATATCACCTTGAACACCACACTGTTTCTGCAAAAAACTAGTGAGATAGCAAATAGTCGGAGCCTCTCCGATCACATAGACAATTACATCATATTTCCATTTCTCAATAGCTCTCTTAAGTTCATCAACACACAGTTTAGCTGTAGGTTTTCCATCTTTTAAAGTAGGAGCGATATATCCTAAACTCATACCTCGATTTCGTGGAGGGGGAGCATCCCTATCTTCGATTTCCATAGCCACAGTTCTTTTTCCCCCTCCTTTTGTAAGCTCTCGCTCTGCTTAGCAATAGAGGAGTTGATTCCCAGCTCAATTTTATTCTTTAGCTCACCCACGGTTCCATTCATCGCCGGACTCTTCAACCCAGTCCCTACCAAACATTCTCCCAGATCCCGAGGACTACCGGTAGGTAGAGGTTGAACCACCAGCTCCGCCAGTTTTCGCGGCCTTCCCTTCCCCCTGCCTCCGCCTTTCGCCATCGTTGCAAGCTTCAAGGGCGCAAGTTAGCAATCTCCCACTAACGTGCGCCGAGAGAGAGTATCTTTTTCAAATTAATTCTGATCTATACAATTTCATTGATGACTACTAAACATCTCATCCCAACATTAATAATTTACAATAATAATTATATATGAGGTCAAATATAGTCCACGAATTTCAAGTATCAACATGAGCACAATTTTTGTTAAGGGAGGCCACTTCGGACAAAAATCATTGGCACAATGTAATAAGAAATCTCATCTCATTGTGCACAAACATCATTGGCAGATAGTTCTTTGGGAGTTCATCTCCTATTATTAATTGTTTTGTAATTTTTTGGGTAATCCGGGTACCTCTGTTTAGTTCTTTGGGAGTTCATCTCCTATTGATATTATGTTCACTAAACTAATCAGGGCGAAGCTAATACTTTTGACAAAATAAAATAATATTTAATTTTAATTTATTATTTCTCAAATTGATTTTATATAATATGCAATGTTTAAAATTTATGATCAGTTATTTATTGATAAAGTATTAGGGTAGCCGACCGTACTCGATTTAATTTGAAGTTTCATTGCACTAATGTTTGGATTTAATTTGGTTTCAGTTACATATTAATTAATCTCTTAAATTGATTCCATATAAAACTGATTCTTAACGAAATAACTATACTAACTCATATAAATGTAAAAAAAATCAATGTGCACAAAAAGCTATATTTTCATGCTCTTAGAGATAAATGTGAATTGATTAATTTTATCCAACACAATCCTAATTCGATATTTAGGTATTTACTACTCCATCCCGTATTTTGTGAATGTGGAGTAAGTAATATGAATACCTTCCAAATACATGAAATAATTTTATCATATCCCATTCCGTATTTTGTTCTAAAATTTATCAAATTTTGAATTAAGCTATCATAATTAGTAAACCATTTTCTGAAATAATTTTATCATATCCCATTTCATATTTTGTTCTAAAACATTCATCCATTTAAATAAACTAGCATATGAAACGTGGGTTGCACGTTGAACCTATTATATTTTTTAAATTTATTATGATACATCAAAAGAAAAAAATAATAAATTAGATTGTATTAATCTTTTTATTTTAATTAAGATAAAGATAAATCAGTTTATGCTTTTGAATTAATATATACAGCAAATGCTGAGCGCCTCATAGGCGATTGTATGACGTGGCAATACACGCCATCAATTTTTTTTTTTCTTTGTCGCTTCACGCGCTTCTCTCTCTTTTCTGCAATTCCAACTATCCCTCTCCCCAAACCATGAATTACCCTTTCTCACTCCTCACCCATTTGTAAATCTTAGTTCTCTTGAAATATTATCATCTTCTTCTTGGTGGATTCCCAAATAATTTTGCTCGAAAACAATATTTTTTCTCCAATCGCTGCCTCCTTCCCTATTATGATCAAAATCTACTAATTTGTGGCTACCCTTTCATCTATCATCCTTCCTCGTATTAATGTTGAAATTCCATGGCATTAAGAGTGAATCTGTTTGTGTCTGTATTTGGTGTTAAAAATGATCTAATCCCTAAAAACTAAACCCTAATTGGGAATCACTAAGGAAAATTATTTAATCTAATTCAAAGGAAGATAATTGCTAAAGATTGAAAGAGAAGAAAACAAAAATAATAATGGGAAAAAAAAAGAGAGAGAAAGAGGAAAAGAAACAATTAAATGACGTGGCTTAGTCGCTCAGAAATCGCTCATAGTTGGTCGCTCAGGATATCAAAACTAAATATATACATACGTTTACTTTCGTAATAAGAATTTAAACTTTTTTAAATATGTTATTGCATAGGAATGATGTTTTTTTTTTTTCTCTTATTTGGTTATGGTTTTGGAACTATTGTATTTTTTTATAATTTTATTAAAAATACATTAAAATTTTATAAATTATAAAAATTAAATTTGCTTCGTCTTATAAATAAACAAAAGCTAAAAGTAAAACAAAAGTATACGAATACTTTTATGTCAACTCTCATATAATATTTCTACAAATACTTTTGCGTATACTTTTATATAAACAATTTCATAAACTTGTATTGGCAACTTTATTAATCTCTATAATAATATTTTTATAATAACACACAAATATTGAATTAAAATATAATATTTTTAGATAGCGAACTACGCACACTTATTGTAATTTTTGGCTGATCGTTAATATACAAAGAAAATCAAAAGTGCTACTTATAAATTACAATTAAACATTATGGTCATTGCTTATCTCAAAATATAATTATGTTAGGATATATTGTTAAGAAAGAATTCCTTAGAATTGTTTATGATCTATCAAGCTAATTATTTTTGAATAGATTCTAAAACTCTCAAGTAGTCTCCCTGAAAAGATGATGTTCATGAGTAACATCTTACTAGTAAGAATAACTCAAATCTTAAGGAGTTATCTCTATTTTAAATGTACAAGTTTAAGAATCAGAAGTGTTACTCACTTGACCAACATCAGACTGATTCATTCCTAGTGTTCTTACTTAGTCAAGTAATCTCATATTTACCATTGATCTTTCGTAAAGGATTACTCATAGTTTGAAACATATTTCAAACTCTTAAATTCTTTTCATCAAGTGTTAATTCGGGTTTTAGTGTGTGATTTGTAAGATTTATCTCATTGATATATTTTTAGAAAAAGTGTTATGAAAAAGAAAAAAAATGTGATGTTGCTTCAATTAGATTAATGAATAAGAGTTATTCGAGATTATTTTTACTTTATCATTACTCTAAAGAGGTTTGGTGTTTATTAATATTTTAAGAATCTATTGAAATTTAAAAATATTCTTTCAAACTTCTTTTTAGGAAAAAAAATATGCAATCATATGGAAAATAAATAGGAGAAGGGTAATTCTATCCATAGCTCCCATTTTACTCTCTATAGCCCCATAATTATTAGATAATAATAAACAAATTATCGATGTACATTCTTACCCTTATAGCCACCATAAAATTTTGATAAAACCGTAGCCCCCAATTTTGTGAGAAAGACGATGGAGTTATAATTTCAAGTATAGCCCCTAAAATTGAAAAGATGCACGATGTTGTTCCAAATCGAAAAGCAGCAAATGTTCTTTATTTCTTGAGAATTTTGCTTCACGTGTATCAAAGTTATTAACAGAAAGCATGAAAAGACATTTACAGACCAAAATTCCATTGAAAAAATCGAGAGAACAAACACCTTTCATGTTTTTGATGACTTAAGAAATTTATACTATAATAAATTATTCTCATAAAAAAATGTACTCCGTAGTAATTACCCATCATTTCATTCAATTAAACATGTATAGAGAATTTTGTAATGTTCATTCGAAATTTAACCAAATTATACAGAAAATGAGAGAGATATGCTTCCAACTACATCGATCAATATCAGTCACCTCAATTCCATAATTTTGACAACATTATTCTGTACTTTTCATGATCGGAATAGTGATGACTGATGAACCATAGGAAAACTAAATATTAGGGGAATATGAAAAAAAATTGTTCCGAATAAGTGGAAGAAGAACCCAACCCTATCATATTTTTATTTACCAATGTGTTAATATTTTAATTCAGAGTTATAAGGTTAAAAATGGTATATTCACTATTTTATTTATTATTTTTAAAATTGCGGGGCTATGGAGAGTAATTTGGGGGCTATGTATAGAATCATCCATAGGAGAAAGATCAAATAAAAAATATATCTTATGTGTATATAATTGTTATAAAGATGGAGATTTGATTTAACTATAATTAATGTAGGTAATAAAAATTTATAATGTTAGAAAAATACAAAAAATGCATTAACTATGATTAAAAAAAGAGAGAAAGAAATACATAAGTAATATCAAGAAAGCTTAAATTAGATCAATTGGATACTTTTTTATTTTAAATTAAAATAAATAGGAGAGAGATTAAATAAAAAAATAAATCTTATGTATATATAATTGTAGTAAAGATTGAGATTTGATTTAACTATAATTAATGTACATAATAAGAAATTAGAATGTTAGAAAAATACAAAAAATACATTAACTCTGATAAAAAAAAAAGAAAAAAAAAGAGAAAGGAAGAAATACTTACAATTGTAATAAAGATGGAGATTTGATGTTTGCCGACAAACATGATCTGATTCATTGCTTCTCAATTTTGGTTATTTCCAAGTTAGAGAAATATCACCAAGTATTGCAACCTCCAAACGACTATATGAATATTGAATATAGTTTCCGAGGATATTATTAAAATTGGATGTTATTAAAATTGCAAAAATCTATCTATAATATTAAAACTTAATATTATAATAATATATCACATAATTAAATATACTTTAAATTGATGTCCAAAAATATAGCTTATAAGATAAATTCGATGAGTATCAAAATAAAACAATTTGTCCAATTATATATATTAAATTACTTCATTAGCCTTAATTTAAACAAATAAAGAAGGATAAAATAGGCAACACATATGTTTGCCACAAACCTCTTTTTTATATAGGTAATAGATAGTTGAATGTCTTGAAACTAAAATTGGATATTTCTCAGTAGTTGTTCATATAACTTATGATCAATTATGCAAAAATAGCGAAAAAATCATTCACATAGCTATTCTGCATAATGGAATGTAGCATATATTATTGTCGCCGTCGTTGTTTCTTTGTTTCTTTATGTATGGATTTATCATGGAGAAAGATTCATTACTAAAACATTTGGGTCAGGTATAAGTTATAGAGGTTTCACAGATGAACTATAATTAAAAATTCTTAAGATGCAAGAAGAGATGATTCTTTTACATTACAATTTTTATGGTAAAACTTTTTAGAAGAATTACTCCCTCCGCGTCCCATTTTTTTATTTTTATTGTCTCATTTGAAGTATTTATATACGGTCAAACTAATAAATTTGGGACATTAATAATGGGACGGAGAGATTATTTTAAACATGTAACATATCATATATGATATCATGTTAACTTATGTTGCACAATTCTTTAAATTTAGAGGCAAAAAATATTCTACCATAGTAGGCATAAGGAATACAAATTTTACTCCAAACTTAAGAAAATACAAATTATACCCAATTTTGGGAGAAATTACCAAAAATACCCCTGAATTAAAAAAAAAGCCCAAAACTAATTGAAACACCACACCCCATTTTCAAACCCCCACTCTTCTCTCTCTCTCTCTCCTCTTCCCGGCAAAAACCTCAAGCTCCTCAGTTGCAGGCGACCACCAGCAGGAAATATCCGTCGCCGCCACCCACCGGCGCTTCCTCCAACAGTGATAATTTTGAAAATTAGAGTTTTACTGCTGTTTGGCCATTTCCCGGCCGAATATGAATGCATGTGGTGCAATTGACCATTGAGCTTTGTTCTCCTCGGAAAGACGAAGAGATGAAGGGGTGACTCGCTCATTTTGGTGGAGAAATGAGGGAAAAACACTCCGGAGGAGAAGATGAAGTCGCGAAATCGCGAGCTATACGCTGGCGGTAAGAAATCGCGAGTTTGTGCACTAGTGGTAAGAATTGTAAGAAATGGTAAGAAACGCGAGTTAGCACCACTATTGGTAAGAATTTATCAAATTCTTATCGTCTCTGAAACTTTCGATAAGAAATTGTTTGTTCTTACCTTTTTACAGATGCTTTCGGTAAGAAATGGTGGACATATTTTTATGTATAATTATGTAAGAAATGATTCAATTCTTGCGATAGATATGTAAGAATTGATATATTTATATCTAGATTAACATAGAAGAAACGATGTGCATATTCTTTGTGTATGATTATGTAAGAAATGATCAAATTCTTGCGATTTATACATAATAATTAATACATTTCTATCTAGATTAACATCGAAGAAACAAATGGGTATATTTTTTTTGTATGTGATTATATAAGAAATGATCCAATTCTAGCGATCTATATGTAAGAATTGATACATTTATATCTAAATTAATGTGTACAAAATCGTGAAACTCTTACTAATTGATTTCCGTTGCCTCATATATGTTATTTGCCATTAAATACAAAAACCTTCACAATGAAACAAATATGTACTGCATATATTATTAAGTGATTTAATACGTAATTTTCATTTTAAAAACTATACGTATTCCCAAAAAGACGATTAAACAGGAAAGATTCCATCACTATACAAAAAAACAATGTCAATTCTTACCACATAATATCCTGCAATAAAAATTGACATTATTCTTACATAATCTATTTAGGGACGATTCCAAATCTACAACTTAAAAATAATGACAAAACTTATTTCATGAATTCGTGCAGTTAGAATTGACATTATTCTTACAAAATCTACTAAGGGACGATTCTATAACTAGTACTTAAAAACAATGACAAATTTTTCCACATAGAGAAAAATAATTTGGTAGCTATTTGACAATATTTCTTACATCAATACAAATGTCACATTTATTTTGTTTTGGAATACTTATTGATTGAGTGGTAAATTGTAAGAATAGTATCATTCCATACATATGAAGGTTACAATAACAAAAAATATGTTCATCGTTTCTTTGATGTTATGTATCAATTCTTACATATAGATCGCAAGAATTAGATCATTTCCTGCATAATCATATGCAAAAAATATGTCCACCGTTTCTTTGATATTAATTTAGATAGAAATGTATCAATTCTTACATATAGATCGCAAGCATTTGATCATTTCTTACATAATCATACTTAATAAATCATACACAAAAAATATGTCCACTATTTATTCGATATTAACCTAGATAGAAATGTATCAATTCATACATATAGATCGCAAGAATTGGATGATTTCTTACATAATCAATATGCCCACCGTTTCCTCGAAGTTAATCTGGATAGAAATATATCAATTCTTACATGTAGATAACAAGGATTGGATCATTTCTTACCTAATTATACACAAAAAATATGTCCACCGTTTCTTCAATATTAATTTAGATAGAAATGTATCAATTCTTATACATCGATCGCAAGAATTGCATCGTTTCTTACATAATCATACACAAAAAATCGTACACAAAAAATATGTTCACCGTTTCTTCGATATTAATCTAGATAGAAATGTGTCAATTCTTACATATAGATCGCAAGAATTGGATCATTTCTTACATAATCATATACAAAAAATATATTGAACGTTTCTTCGATGCTAATCTGGATAGAAATATATAATCCTTACATATAAATCGCAAAAATTGGACCATTTCTTACATAATCATACACAAAAAATATGTCCACTGTTTCTTCGATATTAATTTAGATAGAAATGTATCAATTCTTACATATCAATCGCAAGAATTGCATCATTTCTTACATAATCATACACAAAAAATATGTCCACCGTTTCTTCGATATTAATCTAGATAAAAATGTATCAATTCTTACATATAGATCACAAGAATTAGATAATTTCTTACATAATCATTCGCAAAAAAATATGTCCACCATTGAATCATTTCTTACATAATCATTTTAGAAAACTTCTCATTTAGGCATTTCGTCGAGCACCTGTTGGGAAAACAAAAAAGTAGCCATGATTTTCACATTTGAGCAACACAGAACCTAAACCAACCAACATTCAATATGCAGTTCCCAGCCCACATCGTCACAGTAAACAAAAAAGAGATGAGCTACACAACCTTCAAAAACCATCAAATGAGAATCTATGAATAAAACGTTACCCAAAAAAAAAAAATCCTTCAAATCCCAACATATAATCCTTGAATTTGCGGCATTCAAGCTAAAATTGCTAAAATGGCGAAGACAAACCAAATCATTCAGACAAAAAGAATAGAAATTAGCAACATAAATCGTACATTTCCAGAAATCTGAATTCAAAAGATCCAATCTTGAGGTGAATTCCCCCAAAATTTCGCTTTCTTGAGAATTTGCAACAGAGGTTGCTCTTCTTCTTCTGAGTAGTAATCATATTTCTCCTCAAGAAGTGAAAACCCTAGATCTTGGCATCGAGGATGACGACGGGAACGGCCAGCTCGCCACCGGCACCTGCTGCATCGATGTCTGCATCCAGGAGGATTGCCGGATCTGCCACGACATCCCTCCCCCTCACCTACTCCCTTGACATCGTCTTCTCCAACAGGATTCTGATGCTCGCAGCAACCACCATCACCTACAAATCAATGCCGGAGAAGGAGAAATCGTGAGAGATGGAGGAGCATCTAGGGCTTTTAGGGAGAGAGAGAGAAATAGAAAGAGATAACAGTAAGTAACACAGATAGAAATTAGCATATGAATTGAAAATTCAAAATTAGGGGTATTTTGGTCCAGCCACAAACAAATTGGGTATAAGTTGTATTTTGGTAAGTTTGGAGTAAAATTTGTCTTCCTTAACTAAGAGGGTATATGGATGTATTTCCCCTTAAATTTAAGAGTTTTAAGATACAAAAGGAATTTGAACAAAGCAAATGTATTCCCACTAATTTTATTAGTTGTATTATTATCGCGGTCGGCAGTCCGCGTCCATAATGTCATTTGCTAACCTAAGAAGAGAAGTAGTTATTTTTAATTAGATTAGTTGAAGCGGAAAGTCATTAGTCATGACAATCCACAAGGTGCTCAAGAAGTGAATTCTAAGAAAGTTTTCTCTAATAACATTATTAATTTCCCTTAACTTCCACATTATTCATGAGTAATATATTGAAAACTTTGTACTCCTTATCATGAGAATTTAACTTTATAATTTAAATATTTTATTGAGTCAATTGGCTATTAAACAGATGGAGAAATATATTCATCTTATAATTGGAAATTGAAAAGAAAAAAAAAAAGATCGTATAATTTGAAAATTATTTTGCAAGATAGAGTATATAGGTTACATTATAAATATACTATTTATACTTATTACTCCCTCCGGCTCAAGATTCGTGACTCCTTTCTTTTTGGTATTTTCGGCACGCATTTTCACGCTTCTCGTTGATGAGTTTTAAAATAAATTTTTGAGATATTTTTCTTTTTACGGGATACTAGGACACTCGTAGTATCCCGTAAAAAGAAAAATACCTCAAAAATTCCTTTTAAAACTCATCAACGAGAAGCGTGAAAATACGTGCCGAAAATGCCAAAAAGAAATGGGTCATGAATCTTGAGCCGGAGGGAGTATCTACTAACATTTTGTTGAAAATAATCAACAATTATCAATTTTTCAACTGATGATAGTCTTTCTTTGATATTCACATACTACATCCGTTATTTTCAAATTGTTAAAATTATTTTAAAACTCATCATAAAGACGCTCGAAAATGCTTAAAAAATTACTGAAAAAAGTATAACAACTTGAAAATAATAAAAATAGTATTATTCATAATAAATAAAATATAAAATTATACGTGCAACGCACGTAAAATGTGCTAGTTAAATCTAAAATGGAGGCAAAGATTTGACTTTTTGGAGAAAAAATAGTAAAATATTGCAACTACAACCTTTGGGAGCATCTTTTACTTTTTCGCTTTAAGTTATTTATTTATTTTTTATTTTGAAAAGGCTTTAAAGCTCTTTTTCTGTTTTCAACTTTTGTAGTACGGTGAGTTATCGTTTTTGATGGTAAATGCGGGGAAAAAAAAACATTATACCATTTTCTCATTTTTTTCTCATGTTTTCGTTGATGGATAATATTTTCCGGGTAGGAGGAAAAAAAAATTCCGGACAATCCTTTTTCCTCCCTTTTCACTCCAAACCTAGAAAATATTATCCCACTTATTTGGAATGATAATATTTTTCCATCTTGTCCACCTCAAAAAACATAGAACATGTGATAAAAAATGTGTCCAACTCAGAGAACATATGATAAACAATGTAGAGGACCAGGATAATATTTTCTATGTTTTTTCTATCCCTTATTTTCATTTTCCATAAAAAAGAACACACCCTAAAATTTAGTTTGTCCACAAAAATGGGGGCAATGGTCATAGCATGTAATTATGTCCGAATCCAACCATCGATTCAGTGGTTTATATTTCGATAAATAATTGGTCGTGTTTGCATCCATTAATAATTTAGTAATCCAAAATTAATAATATGAGGTCAAATCTGGTCTGAGTTTCCTGTGCAAACAAGATCGGAATACTCTTTCCGACCCACTCGTAAATAACCATTTGAATATTATGAGTGAGACGAAAGTTGCATTTTTTGATGCCTCCAATTCGTACAAGGTAATAAGAGATAGCATATCATTTTGCACCAAGTATGCAGATTTATCTAGAGCATAGCCATTAACAACCAAGCACCAAATCAATTTATAAAAGCAAAAGTTGCTCTACATAGGAGCAGAAGAAACAAGAGTTGGAACCACGGATCAAACATTCAAAGTTTCCAGTTTTGGTTGCTTCATGTAGTTATGAGTGTGCAGAGCATCAGTGAGGGCAGAAGTGGATGTAAAAGAGGCTTTCAGTATACTCAAAGCCTGCACCAACAAAACTTCCTCTCAACATCCAATCATATAAAAATCCATCACAACATCAGTGTGAAGATTCAAAAGAACGGAGGAAGTATTAGTATATATTACCTCTTTCAATCCAATCTGCAGCTCCACTTCTTCCACATCAGATATTGCGATTTTCTGCTCTCTCAAACTGGCAAGGATGGACGTAAAACAATAGGGTACAACAGTTAGATCATCCGACACCTTATAAGTGTGCGGTCCTTGTAGATAATTCCCCTGCCCTTTCGGAAACTTAGAGGAAGTAAAGGTCGACGGATATTTATAAGTGGCAGGTAAGGGTTCTTCGGTGAGGGGAAGAATGTGGTTTTTGGAAATACAACCGTGAGCCACATTTGGTTTCGTCAGCCTCGTCTTTGTATCAGGGCTCTTGAAATACTCGTCATCTATAACATCGGTTATGCTCCGGTACAAGTTATTTATAGCCTTAAAACTAGTCTTGCCACCTAAAAGATGCTCAACCCCTCCTAGTGGGATACTGAGGAGACTAAGTAGAAACTCTATGAAGTTTTTCGTAGCTTGAGCATACAACAACTTACCGGTCGATTTTTGTATCATCACTTTCAAAGTTAAACTGCTACAGCTGGGATTACCTTCCTCTGCAGGTACTGGTTGAGATTCCACCATGACTGCAGAGGTCATTCGTCCTGTTTTATTTAGAATGAGGTCTGATAATGGAGTCGGAGACGTTAAGGATGCCTTCAACAAGTACATAATCTAACAACAATGGAAAAGACAAATCAAGTGATGGAATGAAAAAAATGAAGAAAAGGAACTAAGATGATTAGGATCGGAGAAGGAAGAATACCTCACTCAACGTGAAATCCACTTTGATTGCCTCGGTATTATCCATATCTGTAATGCGAAGAGTGCTGATGACTTGTAAGAATCCAGTCTTACTTGACAATATCTGCAGATCATCAGAGATTATGAAAGATGTTGTACGTGTGGTGAAGACGCCGTCACCGGAAGCAGCTTCGGACCTCTTCTCAACTACTTCATTACTCATCACATTATAAGCTTCGCATCTATCGCAATAACTGGATGTATCATAGTACATGCTTCCACTACGAAACCGATGAAGAGTGTTCTTGGTACAGCAGAAATATTCAGCAGGCGTAGAATCACTGATGCCCAGTTTCAGCCTTTCGTATTCGGCATCGAATATACTTATCGGATCGAGCAGAGTCTCCTTTGCGCCCTCTGTCACGAAATGGTAGCTATCAAGATTTGCTAAGCTACGGTACAAAGTGCTTAAGCTTCCAATGGTGGGTGCCTCATCTCCATATACTTCTTATCGAGGACTTTGATAATTCTTCCCAACGGCAAAGTCAAGAAGCTTAACAAAGTGTCTACGAATTCGCTGTCTGCTTCTGCAAATAGTACCTTAGTTTTCTTTTCATTCATCGTCACTTTCAATGAGAAGTTTGCCTCTCCACCATCAGCCACAGACATTTTGAAGGTTCAATTCTACCAATGAAGAACGATATTCAGAGTGATGATATTGATACGAATATTAATTATTAGTATTCTATATTATTTCTATTAAATAGATTAGTAAGCTAATAAATTGTAATAAACGGGTATTGCGATGTTTATCGGCCCGTAGTCGAGTTGAGCCCATTAGGGTGCGTCTAGTTTATCTATTTAAATAGTTGTAAATTAGGTTTTCAAGGAAGGGAAGGAAGAAATAAGAAGAACGAGTTTCCACTGAAAGGAGTCGGCGTTCGCTTGAAGTGGCGCAATCTTTATCGATACGAGCAATATTGTTCGTATCAGATATTTAGATCAACCGTCGATTTCTCAAACGAAAAGAATAAATAGAAATCTAATAATAAAATAATTTAAGCTTGAATGTGCTGCTATATGGCATTATCAAGATCAGTTTTCTTCAAATTATGTCATCCTCCAAGGCCTGAATTACACAGTTTTAAGCAAGTCCAATTAAATATCTCTTTCATTTATTTTCAGTTTATAAAGCTACAGAGAATGAGTACTTTTTTTTTTCCTATTCTAATTTTCTATTAAGCCCAAATTTTCAGTTTGAGTGTGACCTTCCCCGAAAACACATCATAGTAGTAATTGATTAACCAAAATATATATAAACAGAATGAAGTAGAGATTTATAAGTGAAGGATTACCTGATTCCAAGTCAACCCAGAAGTGAGCGTATCTAGTACTAGATGACCATGATTTGGGTTTGGGTCAAGATAATTGTTCGGAGAAAAGAAGTGCACAGATGAAGGTGGCTGATCGCGGCGGAGAGAGGGTGGCGGAAATTTTGATCTTGAGCTGCTGAGAGGGTGAGCATGAGTGAGAAAGTAATTAGATCTCGAATTAAAGCAAAATGGAGCAAAGACTTGAGTTTTGGTCAAGAAAATAGTACTCCTTACCCACTTTGGCGAATCTTTTGCTTTTTCGCTTTAAGTTCTTTTTCTGTTTTCTACTGTACTTTTCTACTAAGTACTCCCTCCGTCCCCTTCTACTTGAGCCCGGTAGAGTGGACACGTATATTAAGATAGTAATAATACTTTGTCAATTATAATTATTAAATTATTTTATTAAATTTTGAAAAATAGAAAATTGGAATAAATTCATATTTCCAAACTTAAAAACACTGTAATGAAACAAAAATTCTTAATTATACCATTAAAAGTCTCTTAATTACACTACTAATTGGGCCTAATTATTTTTATTTTAGGAAATGACTCAAGTAGAGTGGGACGACCCAAAATAGAAATTGGCTCAAGTAGAAGGGGACGGAGGGAGTATTTTTTTTTTTTTTTGAGAATTTTTCTACTATGGTTTGATTTGTATGTTTCACAAAATATGGTGGCAAATTTATATCCGAATCCACACATATATTCCATCGTAGATTTTTTTTTTTAAAAAAGTATTCCGTCGTGGATTTTCAATTTGTTAAAATTCTTGGTCGTGTTGTATCCATTACCACATGATTGGTCTTGTCTTGACAAAGAATTTTGAGTTTCTATCTTTACAGTTTCATTGATGACTACTAAATATCTCATCGCAACCTTAATTAATTTAATAATACTTATATGAGGTCAAATATAGTCCACAAATTTCACGTATCAACACGAGCACAATTTTTGTTAAGGGAGGCCACTTAGGACAAAAATCATTGGCACAATGTAATAAGAAATCTCATCTCATTGTGCACCAAGTATTTCGTGTTCGGTTTATATTTATACTTCTATTAATAATACTTGGTTGTTTTTGTATCCATCACCACTCGATGGATATTGACAAAGAATTTTGAGTTTCAATCTTCAATTACATTCGTAAATTATTCATAAAGACTGGAGTTAATTATTGATCATAAAGAATTCATGTGAAATTGCATGATTCGCTTCCATTCTGATATACTACTAATTAAACAACAAAAAATATGGTAACGCCGACGGATTTGACGACGGAATATATTTCGTCTTTAGCCTACGTCTTTAGGCTGTAAATAAGAGAGTTATATTTTTTGTATTTTCTGGAAATGTAATAAGATGCAGCAACAAACCAATGAAACGGTAGATATGAACGGGATAGAGAGAAATGTAGAGAAGAAGAAGAAGGATAGAGAGAAAGTAATTTCATTCCATAAAGGTCCGCTTAAGAGACAAGCTACCGGTCCTGTTGGTAGTAAAAATTTAATATTACTATTATTCATTCGTACAGGTGATGTTTAGACTACTTCGAGACGCTTCCTTTTTAGTTCACCGCTTCTATCTTCAAGTATTATGCCACTTATTTATAGACCTCAATGTTCAGTTGCTCTTCCTGTTTGGTCGAGGAGCTTATATTTGTTGAGTTATAGTCTAATTACACCGCCAAGTTTGTTTAATTTGAGAGTAAATTAGCGTCATAATCATTGTTCAAATTTACTTTTTTATAAATGTGATATAACTGACCCTTTTTCATGTGTTTGCTAGAGACACCTCCTATGGTATTATATTTTGTGTCTAACATCACACTATTTAATTTGATATGGGGATTCCATTTCAGAAATTGATACCATTAATGCTTTTGGATGATTCTGGTTTTTTGGATGCGAATATAAGCTTTGCGGTGATACGACAATTGATCTACCTCGTATAGCTAGTAAAAATCCTAACATTTCATGAGGTTGTTATGCTTATGAGTGATGTAGCTGATTGCATATTTATTGAGACAGTGGTCAATCCTGCGCAATTGACATGTTATGGACTCACATGTCAAATACTCCTATATTTCTAATCTCTTTAAACCTTTTAAGGAATTAGTGCGAGTTGTTCATTTTATGTTATTATTTCCTAATATTATACAGTTGTTGCATGTTCCAGCTAGAAAATATCCATGTTTTATATAGTTAGGAGATTTCCAGTTTCTGGTTACCAAACTTTGCTTATATTTTTAGTTATTACTTGTTAAAGTACTTTGTTATCTTAGTTGGTGTTACGGAAAGGAGTTACTACTCAGTAAGTGTTGTAGCATCCATATTGCCCTCGTTCATTCCTCCTATTGAATTTCGTAATAGATTCTCACCTTTCCTCTGAAATGATAATATTATATCTTCTTTTCCCTTAAATTTTCTTGGCTTTGGGCTCTTAGTTTTTTCCTTCTACTGTTCTACATTGCTCCAGATCTAACTCATAATATTTTGAGCCTCTTTTTCACTAACTCATTTCATATATACTACCTCTATCCCTTGGCATTAGTCCCATTTCATTTGGGCACAATAGCCAAGGGAAATGGAATAAAAGGGTTGTTAGTACAAATTAAAAGACAAAAGTAAGTATGTAATTATTGTTCATGTGAGTGTGATGTGAGGGTGGATGTGATAGGATGGATTAATTAAGCATGATGAGATGGTAGATGTGATGTTAATTTATTTCCTTTTTTAGAAATAAGACTAATAAATGGGATGTCCCAAAATGGAAAATGGGACTAATAAGGAGGGATGGAGGTAGTATGACAATAGCCATCAAAGGTTCTTCCAAAATTACGTTTAGTAACCCTGAACAACTTGTTTGTTGAGTTAGATTTATGTATTTCTATTTATACGGGATTAAGGAAAGTATCTTCGATGGCTTCGTATTTCTATGGCGAGATATATAAAAACTGTATTTTTCATTTTGATATTTCTTAATTCTTGCTACATTAATAATTAGAGTATCATGGAGAATGAGGCATTAACTAATCGATCTATACTCTGACGTTTAACTAGGTATGATATTTTTTAGTGGAAAATAAGCTCAAAAACTTCTTGGTTCGGATGTACTGAGTTTTATCAAAAACGGTAATGATTCTATCAAAGTGAGTGGTTGTTGCATTCATGAAATAAGGAATGATATATATATTTTTTCAAAGTTATAGTAGTTGTCAGCGCTGTCAGATTTTTATAGGAGTCGTATAGACTCTATACAATGTTGTTATGCTCTTAAAGATAAAAGGCTGAATATTTAAAGATTGCTTCTACGTTCACTGCAGATGCTATAATGATTTTATAAGATGATAATGGATTTATACGTGAACAAAGTATCATTCAAGGCAATACTTTTTATAGTTCTAATATATGTGCTATAATGATTTTATAAGATGCTATAATTTTTTCTCTTTTATAGTTCTAATATATGTGTTATTCAGTAAAATGCTAACAATTCAAATGTTTATATCTTCAGAGCTACTACATAGTGAAGAGAAAATTGCCATTCCATGATTGATCAGGTGAAATATACTAGACTGATTATGTCATAGCAACCAATGCACATTTGTTACAGTTAATTATGCAATTATTAGTTATCTTAGTTTGTAATTTGTTTTGGTCTTTTGAAATGATGACCAACTATAATTACTACAGATAGTGATAATGACAATAACAGTAGCACTCAATCAGATTGCTACCAAAGATAAATGCAACAAAAGAAAGTTGCGGGAAAGTAATGTTAAGCATACAAAAGGTGCGAATAATGATAATATGTATATATTATTTGCAAATAATAATATGATAATAATATTATATTTTTTTTGACAGATGACACAATTGGATGCGCACTTGAAGATGGTAATTTTTTTGATGATGATAAAGCTAAATCAATATCAGGTATGACCACTACTATAACAAGATATCCATCCAATATGAAGATTCAGATATTGTCATTTTTTTTGGTTATATGCGAGAAATTTGCTCAGAGGTGGGTCACCAAATTTTGATATTTGTTCCTATAAAATACATACATGATACCTGTAAAATTCCAAAAGCAATAATACATAAAAATTACCTTTTCAGATTCAACCATTAATAAAATGCATGCAAATATATCTAAACAACTGAACTTATAGGCACCATTGTCAAGAAGTGATGTGCAACTTTGGCAGGTTTAACTTTGTGTTTAAGTTCTGTGTTGTTAAACATACCATCAAAATCAAAGTCTTGTTTTCTCACAACAATCAGGTAAACTGCACTGCAAGAAGCAAAGCTTTGTGCTAGGAACTTCAGAGAGAGAGCAAATTGCCAAAAGCTAAGAACAAACAACTCATTTTTTGAGCTTCTTCAAAATTTTATGTAGTTGATAGGAGTTTATGTGTAGCATTATCACAAAGGAGAAGAAACTGAAGTCTAATATCTCTAAAGACACAAAAAAAATCCAGCCTACAGTCCCAAGAACACAGCCAAGTCCAGGAATTGCAGAATGATCGAGAAAAAAATATCGGACTAAATAGATGTAGGTGATGATGCTAAGCGAATGATGCTTTCTTTGAACTTTGGGTGATGCTACTTGTGACTTTCGCTCTAGAAGACAATGCATATGCATTTAGTATATGTTTCGAAACAACTTATGATTTATGCACCATTAACCGTACATGCAACCTTAACCATATATTGTCTATCTTGTTGCCCTTTCATGAATATACAAGTTAAATGTCTCATCCGGCATTATATAAATTTCATGAGAATTGCTATTGTGGCCTATAAATCATATAGTGTAATAGGGTTGCACTTGCCATTTTGCAAAACACTTATCGGATTGTTTCTTCAAATGATTAGTTATGATATATTTTGAGTCATAAGTTCACCTTTCACATAAGTTTATGTGTCTTTTATGGTATCTTCGAGTTGATTGGTTCACTCATTTGTAGAAAACTTTGAGCTTATATGATTTACGGGGCAATTATGGCAACACCACGTCTTACGTGGTGCCAAATTTCTAGTATATAAATACTAGTTCAGATCAGATCTTCTCGATTCTGACAGATTTCTTTTTGTTGTTTAACGAACTAATATTTTGATGTTATGCAAGCACAGATAAAATATAGGCACAAGCACACGAAACAATAGCCTTGGTCACAGTCAAATCAAACAGGAAAAAAACAAACATTACAGCGATTTAAGAAGAGAGAAGACTGTTTAATTAGGAGTAGATTAGCAATATTTGGAAGCAAGGATGGAACTCAGGCTTCTCTTTTCACTTGTTTGTTCGATATTTGGGTATGCAGAGCATCAGTTAGAGCAGAGGTAGATGTAAGAGAGGCTTTCAGTATGTTCAAACCCTGCACCAACAACAACAAAAACAAAATCTCATCTCAACACTACATAAACTATAACCATATACATAAATGACAAAGGTTTGAAATTGAATTATATTACCTCTTTCAATCCGATTTGCAGCTCCACTTCTTCCACACCAGATATCGCGATTTTCTGCTCTCTCAAACTGGCAAGGATGGACGTAAAACAATAGGGGACAACAGTTAGATCATCCGACACCTTATAAGTGTGCGGTCCTTGTAGATAATTTCCCTGCCCTTTCGGGAACTTAGAGGAAGAGGTTATGTGATGTCCATAAGTGGCAGGTATTGGTTCTTCGGTGAGGGGAAGAATGTGGTTTTTGGAAATACAACCATGAGCCACATTTGGTTTCGTCAGCCTTGTCTTTGTATCTGGGCTCTTGAAATACTCGTCATCTATAACATCGGTTATGCTCTGGTACAAGTTGTTTATAGCCTTAAAACTAGTCTTGCCACCTAAAAGATACTCAACCCCTCCTAGTGGGATACTGAGGAGACTAAGTAGAAACTCTATGAAGTTTTTCTTAGCTTGAGCATACAATAGCTTACCGGTAGATTTTTGTATTATAACTTTCAAAGTTAAACTCCTGGGGCTAGGATTATCTTTCTCCGCAGTTATTGGTTGAGATACCACCATGACTGCAGAGTTCATTCGTCCTGTTCTATTTAGAATGAGGTCTGATAATGGAGTCGGAGACGTTAAGGATGCCTTCAACAAGTACATAATCTAACAATAATGGAAAAAACAAATCAAGGGATCGAAAGCAAAAATAAAGAAACGGAACTGAGATGATTAGGATCGGAGAAGGAAGAATCACCGCACTCAACCCGAAATCCACTTTGATTGCTTCTGTATTATCCATATCTGTAATGCGAAGAGTGCTGATGACTTGTAAGAATCCAGTCTCACTTGACAATATCTGCAGATCATCAGAGATTATGAAAGATGTTGTACGTGTGGTGAAGACGCCGTCACCGGAAGCAGCTTCGGACCTCTTCTCAACTACTTTACTCATCACATCATTATGATATGGGCATCTATAGCATATGGCTTTATCGCAGTACATGCTTACACTACGAAATCTATCATGAGAGGAATTAGAACAGTAGAAATATTCAGATGGAGTAGAATCACTGATGCCCAGTTTCAGCCTTTCGTATTCAGCATCGAATATACTTATCGGATCGAGCAGAGTCTCCTTTGCGCCCTCTGTCACGAAATGGGAGCTATCAAGATTTGCTAAGCTACGGTACAAAGTGCTTAAGCTTCCAATGGTGGGAGCCTCATCTCCATACTTCTTATCCAGGACTTTGATAATTCTTCCCAACGGCAAAGTCAAGAAGCTTAACAAAGTGTCTACGAATTCGCTGTCTGCTTCTGCAAATAGTACCTTAGTTTTCTTTTCATTCATCATCACTTTCAATGAGAAGTTTGCCTCTCCACCATCAGCCACAGACATTTTGAAGGTTCAATTCTACCAATGAAGAACGACATTCAGAGTGATGATATTTAGATCAACCGTCGATTTCTCAAACGAAAAGAATTAATAATTAGAAATCTAATAATAAAAGAATTTAAGCTTGAATGTGCTATATGACATTATCAAGATCTGTTTTCTTCAAATTATGCATGTCATCCTCCAAGGCCTGAATTACACAGATTTAAGCAAGTCCAATTAAATATCTCTTTCATTTATTTTCAGTTTATAAAGCTACAGACAATTACTTAATTTTTTTTTTCTTTTCTAATTTTCTATTAAGCCCAAATTTTCAGTTTGAGTGTGACCTTCCCCCAAAACACATCATAGTAGTAATTGATTAACCAAAATATATATAAACAGAATGAAGTAGAGATTTATAAGTGAAGGATTACCTGATTCCAAGTCAACCCAGAAGTGAGCGTATCTAGTACTAGATGACCATGATTTGGGTCAAGATAATTGTTCGGAGAAAAGAAGTGCACGGATGAAGGTGGCTGATCGCGGCGGAGGGAGGGTGGCGGAAAGTTTGATCTTGAGCTGCTGAGAGGGTGAGCATGAGTGAGAAAGTAATTAGATCTCGAATTAAAGCAAAATGGAGCAAAGACTTGAGTTTTGGTCAAGAAAATACTACCTCCATCCCAATAGATTAGTCATAGTTTGAATATTACACAAACCAAGGTTTGGTCAATAAAGTTAGAAAAATATAAATTTACGAGTAAATTAGTGTGAAAAAGTATAAAAAGTACTAATTGGGCACTCAAATCTAACTTAAATATTTTCTTATTTAAAAATGTGACTAATGTAATAGGACGGACCAAAACGGAAATATGACTAATGTAACGGGATGGAGGTAGTAGTAAAATATTACGTATTACCCACTTTGGCGAATCTTTTGCTTTTTCGCTTTAAGTTCTTTCTCTGTTTTCTACTGTACTTTTCTACTAAGTTGTTGTTGTATTTTTTTTTTTTAATGAGAATTTTTCTACTATGGTTTAATTTGTATGTTTCACAAAAAATGGTGGCAAATTTATATCCGAATCCACACATATATTCCGTCGTAGATTTTAGTTTTTAATTTTTTATTATTATTATTATTATTATTATTATTATTATTATTATTATTATTATTATTATTATTATTATTTTTTAAAGGTATTCCGTCATAGATTTTCAATTTGTTAAATTCTTGGTCGTGTTTGTATCCATTACCACATGATTGGCCTTGTCTTGACAAAGAATTTTGAGTTTCGATCTTTACAATTTCATTGATGACCGCCTATAATGCATATATTCTTTTAAAAAATACACATTGCAGTATCGGATACGCGGAGGATACGGGTGCAAGTGCGATTAGCGTGAGATACGCACGGGATTCGCCATCTGGCGAATCCTAAATAAAAAAAAAATAGGATACGCGTATCCGGTAAGAATCCAGATATGTTTTGGTTTTTTTTTATAAATAATTTTATATTTTGGGTTTTTTTTATACTTTTTTATATGTATTGTCCTAAAATTTAAATTCAATACAAAATCAATATAGTATTTAATTTATGGGGTTTAATTGAAATCTTCATTTTAATTGAGTAGTATTTAATTTATGAATTTTATTTTTATAAAATAGGTGATATATATATAAAAAAAATATAAATATATAGATGTATCCTCGACGAATCGCACCCTAAAATTTTTAAAAATCCGTATCCGCGTATTCGAATCGTATCGCCCCCGCACCTGTATTCCCGTACCCATGCAACATAGATGACTACTAAATATCTCATCGCAACCTTAATTAATTTACTAATAATTATATGAGGTCAAATATAGTCCACAAATTTCACGTATCAACACGAGCACAATTTTTGTTAAGGGAGGCCACTTAGGACAAAAATCATTGGCACAATGTCAAAAGAAATCTCATCTCATTGTGCACCAAGTATTTCGTGTTCGGTTTATATTTATACTTCTATTAATAATACTTGGTTGTTTATGTATCCATCACCACTCGATGGATCTTGACAAAGAATTTTGAGTTTCAATCTTCAATTACATTCGTAAATTATTCATAAAGACTGGAGTTAATTATTGATCATAAACAATTCATGTGAAATTGCATGATTCGCTTCCATTCTGACATACTACTAATTAAACAACAAAAAAAGATGGTAACGCCGACGGATTTGACGACGGAATATATTTCGTCTTTAGCCTACGTCTTTAGGCTGTAAATAAGAGATATATTTTTTGTATTTTCTGGAAATGTAATAAGATGCAGCAACAAACCAATGAAACGGTAGAAATGAACCAGAGAGAGAGAAAGGCAGAGAAGAAGAAGAAGAAGGATAGAGAGAAAGTAATTTCATTCCATAATACGTTTACTTTTTATACTGTTTTATACAGGGATAAAGAGGGATAATATACTATGGTATAAAGTGGCGGGACCTATATTTTTTATATGGTGTTTATTTTGTAGGAAATGAAGGGATAATATGTGTGTATGATAGGATGTGGCCCATTGGCCCAGTAGCCCAGATCAGCTCGGCCCATCCAGAAGTGAAGCCCAAAAGCACAAGTCAACAAATCCAGCCAGCCGCCCCACGATTTCTCAACCACCCGCGATGGCCAGAGTACAGATGGACGTGCGAAGACAGCACCCACGATTTCTCAACCACCCCTGACCTCAATTCTCTATAAATAGAGTCATTTGTAAAGACAAACACACGTTGTAATAGCAGCTAGAACACTTGAATACAATACTTTCTCTCCTTCTCCGTGGACGTAGATCTAGCCAAAGATCGAACCACGTAAAAACCTCCCGTGTTCTTCATTCTCTCTCTCGTACAATCACTCTAAAAACTCGATGATCGATCACTGGCGCCGTCTGTGGGAAACAAATTTTTCGTGAAACCGATCAGCGCGTTTTGAGTAAAAATACGATGGTGAGACCAACCCACTCCGCCACCACTGCTGCTGCCGCCGCTGCCGCCAAAGCAAAACAGAAACAAGCTGACCCCTTCACCAATCTGCCTTACACGCCAGCCAACGAGGAAGAGGGTGACGTTAGTCAAGCTCAGAAAACTGCTTCCCAAATCCGACGTGACCAACAGCCCACTCGCCGAACTCCTGAAGGCCATCTGGAAGATGTCCCGTCTGGAGATTCAGCTAGCAGCGGCGGACCCAATCAGGGTGGCAGCCGACGCGGCAACGCCGAACTCCAAACCGAGCTTGGAGACGCACTGAAGGCGTACCTGGACCTCCACGAGCAGGACTTTCGTAAGTTCGTCGATCAACATCGACAACAAAGTCAAAACAGAGAAGACGGAGCCAAACCGTCACAAAGACGATCCCTAAGTCTCCAGATCGTTGGAGACAGGGAGGCCGAACTTCCCCGAAGGCGACAGAACAATCGCCGTGGGAACGACTGCGCCTCACCTTGGCCGAATCTCGACTCCCTTCACTAATAGGATACTTTATACTCCCCTCCCGTCGACGTATAGAGTACCTCCTATCTCACCTTACAATGGGTCACAAGATCCCAACAACTTTCTATCCCGGTTCCAATACAACATGATGAACCAGGGACTGGCCGAAGACGTTTACATGTGGAAAGTCTTCCCCGAGCTGCTAGTGGACAACGCCAGGAGCTGGTTTGATAGCCTCTCTAATGGCAGCATAGGGTCGTATGCCGACCTACTTGACGCCTTTGAGCGTCGTTACTTTCAAAAAGCCGAAGCGAAGATCAGCCCAGCCCAGCTCCTAACCTTAAGGCAGGGGCGGGGAGAAACGATCAGTGATTTTCTGGCCCATTTTAATAATGAGAGCCTTAAAGTCGATCGTCTCTCCGATGACGTGCTTATCTCGGCGTTCCAAAATGCCATTCAGTCCGGAACTCTCTTCAGAGAGCTCGTAAAGGCACGCCCAACGACCTCCAGGCAGCTGTGGAGGATTGCCGATACATTCGCAGAGGCGGACGAGGCCGATCGCAAAAAGCGGCAGCAGATCGGCCCGAAATCAACGATAAGAGGAAAAAGGAAGAGCGCACCGACCATGGGCAAGGCCGCCAAAGTGCCCTCAAAAGGTTACAGCGAGGACCCCTCGAGTCCCGTTAGGACCTCGGCCCAACCAAGACCGAAGTCAGTATACACCACTGACAAAATCCAGGGCCGAAATATACGAGCTTCACGCAAACTTGTTCGAGAAGCCACCGCCCTTATCCCGAGGTGGGTCGAAACGCCGATCCAAGGAGAAATACTGCAAGCTCCATAATGACTACGGTCACGAAACCGAAGACTACAGAGACCTCGCCTCGGACATAGAGCACATGGTACGCGACGGTACCTTTAAACTGTACCAAAGTCGCGACCGGAGAGAGGCCCGACCTCAAGGGAAGGGCAAGAGAAAGAAAAATAGGGGAGGCAATAACTGTGCCCCCCAAAACGACAAAAGGCCAAAGCACGATGACGATGACGAGGACGAGGACGAAGATCAGCCTCAATACGATGTAGTTATCACTGCCATCACCGGACTGCCCGAAGGCATGACGAGGTCAGCATTGAAAACCGAGGCCTGAAGTCAACAGCGAGAAGAACCTACCCAAAAAAGGTTCAAGAGGGACGAGGTCGTAACCTTCTCCAGCGATGAACCAGTTCCCCATGGGGTACCTCATCAAGATGCCACCATAATCGAGGCCGTGGTGGCCAACAAATTGGTCCACCGCGTATTCATTGATAGTGGAGCCTCTGTGAGTGTGCTCTTTAAAGACTGCTTCGATAAGCTCGATATCGAATAAGCACGTCTAAGGCCATCACCCATGCCGCTAAAGAACTTCACGCAACAAGAGACGACGACGGAAGGCATAATTTCACTGCCCGTGATAGTTGGAAAGAGCCCGTTGTCCACTACGAAGATAATCCACTTCTTCGTCGTAAAAGCCAGCCCCCCTATAAGATCATCTTAGGAAGGGATTGGCTAATAGCGACGAAGGCGATCTGCTCGGCCTACCACTTGACGATTAAAATTCCGTCCAGAAACGGAGTGATCACGCTTCGGGGAAACCAGCAACAGGCTAAGAAGTGCATGCAGGTCGCACTCCGAGGTGTTAGGAATCAGCACCCCCAAGCATAGCAACTACAGAAACCCGAAGAGGCGGAGCCGACGTTGCCTCCATCCGTCGAGCCAGTAGAAGACGTGCATTGTATGAAGATGACCCTACCAAGGTCGTCAAGGTAGGGTTCGTCGGCGAAAACGAGCTCCGAAGTCAGCTTATCCGGCTACTTCGGGAATATAGAGATGTCTTCGCTTGGTCGCCGCTAGACATGACCGGGGTGGCACCAAGCGTCATCACTCATCACCTCAACATCGATCCTGAGGTAAAACTAGTTCGGCAGAAGCAGCGAGCCTTCACAGCTGAAAGAAATCAAATGATCCATGACGAGGTTCGGCAACTGCAAAAGGTCGATATTTTATTCGAAGTAAAATATCCGACCTGGTTGGCCAACCCCGTGATGGTGAAAAAGTAAGGAGGCGGGTGGCGGATGTGCATTGATTACACTGACCTTAATAAGCACTGCCCATAAGACTGCTACCCCCTCCCCAACATTGATAAGAAGGTCGAAGCTCTTATTAGCCACAAGGTGTTCAACTTCTTGGACCTATACAAGGGATACCACCAAGTCCTCATGAACGTCGAGGACGCGCCGAAGACCGCCTTCGTCACAGACTTCGGCGTCTACGCATACAAAAAGATGCCCTTCGGACTGAAAAATGCTGGAGCTACATACCAAAGGATGGTCGACAAGATTTTTGAAGCCCACATCGGTAGTATTGTCGAAGTGTATGTAGATGATATAGTCGTAAAAAGCAAGGAAATCGCCACTTGTGTAAACGACCTTAAAATTGTTTTTAGCTTACTTCGTAAAGTGAACCTAAAATTAAACCCAGAAAAGTGTACTTTTATGGTTCTATCTGGAAAATTTCTAGGGTGTTGGGTTTCACGCGAAGGGTTAAAAGCCAACCCATCAAAAGTCCGAGCCATCCAAGAAATACGAGTGCCGAAGTCAATCCATGACGTGCACAAACTGACGGGCTGCCTAGCCGCCCTAAGTCGTTTCCTATCTAAGGCCGCCGAAAAGCAACTCCCATTCTTCAAGATACTAAAGAAGGCGCCGAACTTCGAATGGAACGACGAGCACAGGGGGGCTTTTGATGGCTTGAAAAGGTACCTTGCAAATCTCCCTACATTATCTGTACCAAAAGAGGGCGAGGTCCTCTCCCTATACCTCGCCGCTTCGGACGAGGCAATCAGTGCAGTCCTGGTGCGAGAAGAAAAACGTCATCAGCTACCCGTCTACTTCATAAGCCGTGCCCTAAAAGGGCCGGAGACGAGGTATCAACCCTTGGAAAAGGTCGCACTTGCATTGGTGAATGCAGCAAGGAGGCTCCGACCGTACTTCCACGCACATCAGATACAAGTGCTGACCGACCTCCCACTTCGGCAAGTGCTTACAAAACCAGAAGCGTCCGGGCGAATCGCTAAATGGGCTGTAGAACTCGGCGAGCACGCGATTTCCTTTGTACCTCGCCAAGCCATTAAAGGGCAAGCCTTAGCCGATTTCCTAGTAGAAGCCAAGTTCACGGACGCACAACAATCTGTTGAACCTACTAAGGATAAATCAAAGGCCGAGGCACCGAAACCACCGCCGCAAGACTATTGGAAGGTCTATGTGGATGGGGCATCAGACAACAAAGGAAGCGGAGCCGGGATCTTACTCATCAGCCCGGAAGGAAAGGAGACCACCCACGCACTCCGGTTCAACTTCCCGACCACAAATAACGAAGTGGAGTACGAAGCCCTAATCAATGGACTTCGTCTAGCCCAAGCTCTCTAAGTAAGGGCCATTCAAATTCACAGCGACTCCCAAGTCATAGTGAACCATATACTAGGCAAATACGAGGCCAAAGGAGAACAAATGAAGAAATACCTCCATAAGGCCAAGATCTTACAACAAAGCTTCTCGTACTTTGAGTTGGTGCGAATCCCAAGAGGAGATAATGAGCGAGCTGACGCACTAAGAAAACTCGCATCATCATCAACGACCCCTCCGGTGGAAGAAGTACAGCTCCGAAGCATTGATGATGCCGAAGTTAATATAGTAAACGAAGAAGGACCGAACTGGATGACTCCACTTCGCAACTATTTAGGAAATGGCGAACTCCCAACCGATAAGGCCGAGGCGAGGAAGCTCCTGGCTAAATCCACGAAGTACGTCCTGGAACAGGGAATGCTGTATAGAAAATCCTACCTCCAACCTCTCCTAAGATGTGTGGGGCCCAACCAAGCGAACTACGCACTGCGCGAAGTCCATGAAGGCTCCTGTGGCAGTCACATCGGAGCCCGCGCCCTGTCCAAAAAGGTCATGAGGTGGGGGTACTATTGGCCCACCATGTTCCAAGACGCTACCGACCTCGTCAAGAAGTGTCCGAAGTGCCAAATCCATGCGACGGTTCCGAGATTGCCACAGACCGAACTGGCCAGCATGCAAAGCCCTTGGCCGTTCATGCAGTGGGGAATCGACATCGTCGGCCCGTTTGAAAAAGCCCCCGGCCAACTACAGTTCCTCATTGTAGCCATCGACTACTTTATGAAGTGGGTCGAAGCCGAACCATTGGCGCGGATCACAAGTAAAAACGCCCTAAACTTCATTTGGAAGAACATAGTTTGCCGCTTCGGCATACCTCACGTCCTCGTCTCAGATAACGGAACCCAGTTCACAGACAGGACGTTCAGAGAATAGTGTGACGAACTCCACATCAAACAAAAGTTCACCTCGGTAGCCCATCCTCAAGCGAATGGTCAAACCGAGGTTACGAACCGAACGATAGTCAAAGGGTTAAGAACCCGGCTCGATAAGGCCAAAGGAGACTAGGCAGCGAACTTACCCCAAGTCCTATGGTCGTACCTAACCACCCCGCGGACATCACACGGTGAAACACCATACAGCTTGGTGTATGGAACCAAAGCGGTGATCCCGGTAGAGATCGGTTTGCCGAGCCCCCGAACGCTTAACTTCGCAGCCCAAGACAACGAAGACAGACTTCGAACTAACTTGGATTTGCTAGAAGAAAGACGAGAACAAGCCTACATACAAGAAGCTCGATACAAACAACAAGTAGCTCGGTATTATAACAGCCGAGTGAAGCATCAGCAGCTCCAAGTAGGCGACTTCGTACTTCGGAATAACGAGGTCAGTAAGGCGGAGAAGCTCGGCAAATTAGAAGCCACCTGGGAAGGACCATACTGAGTTCAAGAAATCCTCAGAAAAGGGTCGTACAAGCTCGCCCACCTATCTGGTGAGCCCATACTCCGTACATGGCACATTACTCACTTAAAAAGGTACTTTGTATAAACAGAGAGTAATGTTCAAGTTCATTTAGGTCATAGGAATCGAGTCGTCTTGGTAAATTCTGTCTTATTTTGACATCATTCAATTAAAATTTTGTTTTCACTTACTTGCTTAAATAATTTGCATGCATTCTACACATCTCTCTCTCGTTTATATTAAGTATCTCGATTTTAAAATCCTGACGAGGATACACAAATAAACTCCGCTTCGGAGTAACACCTAAACGCGCGTAAGGGGACCACCCCTATCGATAAATTCGACAAATAAGGAACCCGAAAGCCAAAACTTCGTCTTCGGACGAAGTGGCTACTTAAAAGCTAAAACTTTGTCCGTCTTCGGACGAAGTGGCTACTTAAAAGCCAAAACGTCATCTTCGGAAGAAGTGGCTACTTGAAAGCCAAAACTTCATCTTCGGACGAAGTGGCTACTTAAAAGCCAAAACTTCGTCTTCGGACGAAGTGGCTACTTAAAAGCCAAAACTTTGTCTTCGGACGAAGTGGCTACTTGAAAGCCAAGACTTCGTCTTCGGACGAAGTGGCTACTTAAAAGCTAAAACTTCATCTTCGGATGAAGTGCTACTTGAAAGCCAAAACTTCATTTTCGGACGAAGTGACTAACTGAAAGCCAAAACTTCATCTTTAGACGAAGTGGCTAACCGAAAACCTAAACTTCGTCACTCGATGAAGTGGCTACGTGAAAGCTGCCTTCGTTTAAAATAAGGGAATCTACCTTAGTTAATGACAAGGATGGAAAGCTTAAACACAAATGCAAAAATTTCTATTTTATTCGAATGGAAATAAATGTACCATCGTTACATTTAGAAGACGAGGAACCCGGAGGTTTTGGCTGACTAAAGCTGAGCCAATCTCTAGCAAAATCCCTGCCCGGATTAAAGTTCAAAATATCGTCTACGCTAAACATGCCTCTACCTCGTCCAGGAGCCGAACTTCGACCTCTACCTCGAACATTTTGGCTCGCTTGACCCCGACCTCGTCCAGGTGCCAACCGCCGCTCTTGACTATAAATTTCTCGAGAATGGCGTGTGACAATCTTCGGATCCGGGTCAACAGACCTCGAAGATCCACCTTCCAAAAATTCTCTAGAAGTACGGTCGAGCGACCTCGGATCCAGATCAGGGGAAATCGAAGTCGAAGATTCAGCCTCTAAAGACAGACGTCGCTTCAACTTCGGAAAGCGATCAAGGACTATCTTGTAGACGCTCGCCACACGGATGAGTTCTTCAAATTCATCCCGAACCTGCCAGGAATCCTTCCCATATTGATCCCTATAACTTCGGCAACGAGCATGAAGTTCCTTGACTTTGCTGTAGGACTCTGAAATGGTGGATCCCCCAGCTCGGTGAATAATAGCTTCGTACTCCGTATGCTCCTCGACTATCGTCTTGCAAGTCTTGAGGTCGTCCAGAGTTTGTTGGTACTTGTCGTCAAGCTCCACATATCTAGCATGCATCTCGTCAAGTTTCTCTAGAGCCGCTCGAAGTTTCACCTCGGCCTCGATCTCGATGTTCTCAGCTTGTTTCCTCCAGTTCAAAGCATCGAGCTCGGCTACTTCTACAGCTCGGCGAAGCTCGGATATTTCTTTAACAAGGTGGGAAGCATCGTAAAAATCGGGAGCAGACTACAGAATAAATACAAGCAAAGTTTAACAAACAAATATTTTTATTTATAGCCGAGCACGGCAAAGGAAACGCCACCCTAATGGTGACGAAGTACAAGGCTACCAAAATTTACAGAGGGAAAGAAGCCAAAAAAAATCGTGAAAAGTGTCAATTGACTCCATCATGATTTTCTCCTTCTAGGCCGACCTCTGGTTCAACCTCAGGTTCCTCGGGGTCGTCTCGGGCGGGCTCCTCGGTGGTCTGTGTAGCCGGCCTCTTCAGTAGGTCGGCAATGACCGTCTCTAGGAGTTCGTACCTGTCAACGGGACATCGCCGAATAGCCCCTTCGTCGAGCGGGCTCCTCTGCGCGGCAAGCTGCTCGACCACCGGAATTGAGGAAGTGTGCTCCAAAAGCACCCCGGCGAAGTCCTGCAGTGTCTCTTCCTCCGTCGAAATAGCATACCCATACTTGGTTTTGTCCAAGTCCGGGATGTCGGCGGCGATATCATCGAGCACTGCTGAGACGATCGGGGTGCCCAGGGCACTCGCCAACTGAACGGCCATCCGGGAGAAGTGCTTCGACCGGAAGACACATTCCACCACAGCGCGGAACACGTCTCCCTGTCCAGCCACCATCCCGGCAACTTGGGCTTTCAGCCGACCCACTTCGGCTTCCAGCTCGGCATTCTTTTTCTTCGCCTCTTCGACGGCAGCCGAAGCCGCCGCCTCCCTCTCCTGTGCTGCCTGTGCCGCGGCCTCGGCGACAGAGATCTTAGCCATTAGCCGATCCTCCGTCGCCGCAACTTCAGCAGCCTTTGTCTGGAACTTGGCAACTCCACTCCTAATGAAGTTCGCCAAGCCCTGCAGCCCGTCCAAAGCCACCTCGGCTTCCTAAAACCCAAAATCAAAGGTCATAATTTTATTAGAAGGTACAATCACCATATAAAAGTACTTCTAGTTCTACACTTACCTCGGGAAATGACATCTCCCGTGTATATCCTTGGCCCGAGGTCGGACCACTCTCGACGATCATCACTTCGTCATCCAACGAAGGTAAAGTTCGTCGAGATCGTTGGCCCACCAACTGCAGTGGAGAGGAGTTTCGAACTGGAGCGTCCAACTGGGAGCTCACAGACACTGACCTCCCAAGGTCGATTGTCCTTTCCGACGACGTAGCCGACGTCACCTTCTCCACCACTGAAGCAGAGGCCTTCTGCCTCTTCCTCTTGTTCTTGTTTTGAAGAGCGGCCTGGATAGATTGAGCATCCACTACAAAATAAAAATAAAAATGCGCATGTATATCAGTAAAAGTGAAAAAGACCACGGAACACAAGTCAGCGAAGCAGATCCTCACCCAAGTCCGCATCGAACACGGAGTTATATAGGCTTAGCCCATGATTTGCGAGCTCGGCCTGAGCATAATTCCTTTCAATGAGGCCAAGGTTCACCAAGCTTGTCTCGAGCTCACCGGTTGGTTTCCCAGTGTCTCGAGGTGTGAATTTATCCTTGGTCCAAGGATACAACGACACACCTTCACACCGGCAAAAGAAGAATTTCTTCTGCCAGTTAGGCACCTTAGTGGGCGTCCCTAACTTGAACCTATTAATAGGGGAAAGGTAAGCCTACCCCGTCGGACCAATCTTAGGTCTAAAAAACCTAAGAAACGAGTCTACAGTAGGCGTACTACCACGGCGACTGACCTCGAAACAAAAACCGACGACCTGCTTGATGGAGGGTGGTTGCAACTGACCTAACGCCAGTTGAAGCTCTTCTAAGAGCTCGACAAAAAAATGATTTAAAGGAAACCTTAGACCGAAATGAAGATAGTCTTCATATACGGTGAAAAAACCTATAGGAGGCGAACTACCCCTATCGACATCACGAGGTAAAAGCAGTTCGACTGACTCGGGAAACAAAAAACGCCGAGCCAAATCCTGCATATGAGATACAGACATGGTGGAGGCACTAGCCAGAGACGTATTGGACCCGACCAGCGGTGGGAATTCAATTTCTCAAAACGCCGGCGGGACTAATGCGCGAGTATGTACATTTAACCAAACCTTCGCCGGAAATCCCCTAGACGGCGAAGGCGAAACCTCTATATTCGCACTATCAGTACCTACTCGGGGAGAAGAAGAAGAATCCATTATAAGAGAATACTTACTTGTTAGAGTTTTCTTTTCCGACTACGAAATCACCGGGAAATAGACTGAAGACGGCGGCGGTTGCAGAATTTTGGGCCTAGGGTTTTCTCTCTTGCTTGCAATTGGAAATCGATTGCAGGGGAAAAATATTTTCTAGCGTACATTGGAAGCTTTTATAAGCAAAGGCACGCCTTTTCAAAACCCGCCTCTCCGCCTGCCCCAACAAAAAAGCGACGCGTGTCCCACTTACCCTGACAACAACAGTCGCGCCTTTCATGTCACAACTATTCAAGCTCGACCTCGTCAAAACGAGGCGGTATGCAGCTCGACTTCGTCGAAATCCCAATTTCGACGGGGCAATGCAATTCAAGCTCGACCTCGTCAAAACGAGGCGGTATGCAGTTCGACTTCGTCGAAATCCCAATTTCGACGGGGCAATGCAATTCAAGCTCGACCTCGTCAAAATGAGGCGGTATGCAGTTCGACTTCGTCAAACTCCCAATTTCGACGGGGCAATGCAATTAAAGCTCGACTTCGTCAAAACGAGGCGGTATGCATTTCGACTTCGTCAAAATCTCAATTTCAACAGGGCAAGGCAATTCACACCTCTCTACAATGACCTCGCTTCTCCGACCTTTTAGGGGGGGATGTGATAGGATGTGGCTAGACGTGCTTGGGCTTTGAGGCCCGCCGGTTTAGGCCCGGAACCGGCCCGAAAGTCAACAGTTTTAGCCCGGCCCGACAGTCAACGGGCTCGGACCGAAACCGAACCGGAAAGAGGCGGGCCGGTTCAGGTTCTCAATTTTTTCAGCCCGTAACCGGCGGTTAACCGCCGGGCTGGCCCGTCAGCCCTATTATTTTAAATATTAATTGAAACCCAACCCAATTTACCCTCAATATCCAAGCCCAAATGCCCAAGCCCAACCCAAATACTAAACCCAAATTCCCTTCTCTTCACCTACAGGAACACGACTCTCACTCGCTCTCTCCCTCTCTTCACTCATTCTCCCTCTGCACAGACTCCACTTCAGTCCAAACCGCCGCCGCCGCCGCTTCCTCGTCCGAGCCATAGCTACCGTTTCCTGCTCCCCGCCGCCTCCTCCTCCTCCTCCTCCTCCTCCTTCTCTCTCCTCAACCTTAACTCTTCTCCTTTCTATTCTTCTTCAATTTTCTGGCAACCCCACCGGCGTCGCCCCACTGTAGCGCTGCCCTGCTCCGGCTATGGCTGTTCCGACCTTCTTCCATAGATTCTATATCTGCGAAATACGGACCGTGCATATGATATTAGGAAAGCACGGTCCGTGCGGTTCAGTCTGGAGCCCGACGGTCTTTAACCGGCCCAGAACCGGCAAAAGTGTACACGGTCCGGGCTAGGTTCGGCCATCTGAGGACCGTAGCCCGGCGGGCTGGGCCCAAAACCGACGGGCTGAGGACCGGCGGCAGGTCTAGATGTGGCCCATTGGCCCAGTACCCAGATCAGCTCGGCCCATCCAGAAGTGAAGCCCAAAAGCATAAGTCAACAAATCCAGCCAGCCGCCCCACGATTTCTCAACCACCTGCGATGGCCAGAGTACAGATGGACGTGCGAAGACAGCACCCACGATTTCTCAACCACCCCTGACCTCAATTCTCTATAAATAGAGTCATTTGTAAAGACAAACACACGTTGTAATAGCAGCTAGAACACTTGAATACAATACTTTCTCTCCTTCTCCGTGGACGTAGATCTAGCCAAAGATCGAACCACGTAAAAACCTCCCGTGTTCTTCATTCTCTCTCTCGTACAATCACTCTAAAAACTCGACGATCGATCAGTGTATAATATGATACGGAGTATATTATAAAACTGTGTTTACTTTTTTGATAATGATGTAAAAGGAAGTATAAGGAAGTATAAAAGTGATTACCACTTTATACTGCGTTTACGTTGATGTATAAAAAATCTGGTCAGGTGGTATAAAAATCCGGGCAGCCTATTGTATTAATCCAAGGGATAATATTATACTTAAGAAACATATGTGATAATTTTATACCTCCTTTTACAACTTAAGAAATTAGTGCAATAATAATAATAATAATAATAATAATAACAACAACAAAAATAAACAAAAAAATCATAATAATAAAAATCAAAAAATTAATAAAAGTAATAAAAACAAAAATAAATAATAATAATAACAAAAACAAAATAATAATAATAATAATAATAACCAAAAAAAAAATAATAGTAATAAAAACAAAAAAATAAATAATAATAATATAATAATAATAATAATAATACTGTAATAAACAAAAAATAAATAAATAATAATAATAATAATAATAACAAAAACAAAAAATAATAATAATAATAATAACCAAAAAAAAATAATAGTAATAAAAACAAAAAAATAAATAATAAGTAAATAATAATTAATAATAATAAAGTAATAATAATAAACAAAAATAATTAATAAAATAATTAATAATAATAATAACAAAAACAAAAACATAATAATAATAATAATATAATCATAGTATAAAATTATATTATATAATCGTAAAGGATATCGAGGGATAAAGGGCTGTCCGAGATTTAAGACCACCTAATCAGATTTTTTATACTTCAAAGTAAACAAGATATAAAATGGTATAAAAAAAATTATACTACTTTATACTGCCTTATCCTGCCTTTTACCAAAAAGTAAACGCACCAAGGTCCGCTCAAGAGACAAGCTACCTTTAAAAATATCCCAAAATCTTTAGCTTAGCACACAAGAAAAACATTAAAGTACTAGAAACGCATTTAACAAAACAAAAAGCAATAACAACTTTTATTTCTCTAGCAAGCATTCCCGATCTCTGCCACGTGTACGTCCCAGATTATTTCTTCTTTCCTTCGCTTGAATCACGACACTTCCCTTCCTTCCTTTCTCCAGGAGCCATGACATTTAGCAGCTGAAACTGGCGTCTCTCTCTCTCTGTTTTTTGTTTTGTTTTGTAGTTGTGCAGCCATATTTTAAGAAATTCCGCCAGTATTTGATGCAATGGATGGTTGAGCAATAAAACTATGTCGTTTTTGCAATTGAAGCTTAGTCCCTCTTCTCCTCAGATTATCTGTACATGATTGCCAAATTGATGGAACTACATCATTAGTTTTTCAATGCTACTCTGCTTTTGTGAGGGAGAGAGAGGCGGGGGGGGGGGGGGGGATGAGGCTTCTTGGTTATTTCTAGGCCACTTGTTGCCCTTTCATTCTTTCATTCACTCTTTCAACAGCATAATCTGATCAATTAGATAATTAGATAAGTAGCATAATAATGGAGGGAGTTGGTAATCTGATCTGAATTTCAGGTTCTTAAAATGTAGAAATGGTAAGTGAATGCTTTGTCTACATATATGAATATGGCTCAACTTAATTGATGAACTTTTCAGATAAAATATAGATTAACCATTGCATTGTGCATGCAGAAAAAGTACTCATGAGATCCAAGTTTGGAGGAGATAGTGCACACAAAATGGTGGGCTAAAGCATCACGATTATATAGAGATCTGATACATGGTGTCAAAGTAATAAGGAAATCTGATCAAGAGGGACAACCATCTTGGATTCCTAATAATGCCTGGCAAGGATGGCTAGAATATTGGGAAAGAGAGGATGTGAAAGGAAAAGCAAAAAAAGCTAGACTTTGTAGGTTATTTGTGCCTAATGGACCTGGTTCTGGTTATTCGAGGCATAGAGGTGGCTCAAAATGTGCTCTAGAGTACGCTATGGAGATAGTAAGTACTTTCCGAATAACTATTTATAAACTAAATTCTAAAAGTTATCTTATTTATGAATTATTAATGTTTTATGCAAAGGCACAAGAGAAGAGAATCACTGAATAGGAAGTTGCGCCGTATGTCTTCGAGATATTTCATAAGTCACAAAATGGCGAATACACCAACAAGAAGTCTCATCGTATTGCGGTTATTATCTATATATTTATATATATATATAGGGAGTGGTTCACATAGGAACCATTTAATCCGTGAGAACTAGGAACCAATATGCACCATCCATTTTAAGAGATTAGTGGCTGAGATTTGTAGTTAGATTTAATAAAAAACGGAAGTTTCATTATGTTGGAAATGTAGAACTTGCCGGGCGTACAATTACAATAGAATAATCGAAGATTACAAGTGAAATGAGAAAAAACTACGAACAAAATGAAATTTGAAGTCGAGTCGAGGAAACCCTCTTTCCGCAAGACGAATTACGCCCCGGGTAGTGCTCACGGATTTGGCGCTTCGTCCCCAAAGATAAAACGACTTCTCGTCTTCTTAGTAGCAGCACCGCAAACTAAGAAGCTCCGGCGAACTGGAAATAAAAAGGCGAAGGAACTGAGCTCAAAAACTGAATGCTGTAGAAGAGATGATGCAAATTGCTTTGAGTTGTGTGTCCTAGAATGGCCTGCAGAGCCTTCTATTTATAGGCTGCTCATTCAGTAGGGACATCAATGCCATAAAGGCATTAACAGCCACTAAGGTAGTGGGTTAGTGGTGGAGTGGAAGAGGCTGACTGTTCAGCTGAAGAGACACCTTCTAGAGTCTTCTTCCGGATGGGCCATGAATTGGGCTGAACGGGTAGGCCTCATTAGAATTGGGCTGGGCAATTGGGCTTCCACATGGCCCAAAATACTATATATTTTGTGGTCCAAAAAATATAGTACACAAGACCCCAAGCCCAAGCCAAAGGCCCAAAGGACCACCCAAAGGACCAATTGCCAAGATCCAAGTCCACGGCCACGAAACCCGAACCCAAACCCGAACCCGAGGCCGAGGCCGAGGCCGAGGCCCGAGCCCGAGCCCGAGCCGGAGCCGTCCGTGCCGTCCGGCACGGATGGCGGGGCCGGATCGAGTGTGTGCTCACGCGAGAGCCCAACCACACACTTATCCACTTACTTGGCCCACTTGTTATTAAGCCCACATGTTTAAACACTTTTAAACAGCACACCACATTAATATTTAATCAATGTGGTATAACTTACACTTCATTAACTAATGAAGTAACTCTCCACCAAACTTTGAACATTTATATCTCACTCACCGGAAATCGGTTTTGAGCCTATAAATGTACCACGCTCATCTACTCCGAGAGTAGAACAATAATCTAATATTTAATTTATGTAATAAATTAAATATTTGTTATTATTTATTTGGTCAAAAACCAAATTTCCAACAATCCCCCACATGAGTGAGATAGCCATATGCAAATGTATGCAAATGCAAGAGCTCAGTCCTTACGAGGTATAAAAGTATTAGGATAGGTAGTTTGTGGCTTTGAACCTTCCATAGTCAACACCATCGAGTACACAGGCGGCATAGTAGCTCAATGCTTTGAACTATCCCTCCATGGCGTGTACCGAGACAACGATGTTAATGCTTATACACCTCAACCTCATCCGTTCTCACGTTTTGTGTCCATTTCGGCCTTGGACACCCCTTTGGTTTCATAAGTGTATCTTAACGAAGCGGCCTCACTTCACA
Organism: Mentha longifolia; assembly: GCA_001642375.2. Taxonomy (NCBI): domain Eukaryota; kingdom Viridiplantae; phylum Streptophyta; class Magnoliopsida; order Lamiales; family Lamiaceae; genus Mentha; species Mentha longifolia. The sequence continues at coordinate 2,688,921 of CM038119.1, forward strand.
CTTACATAGGTAATTCTTTAACGAGTATCTTGCCATACTCAACCTCCTCGAGGTATTTAGGAATCATTAAAAGTCATAGAATTATCCTCACCACTAGGCAAGCTTTCAACACTCAAACGCTTTCTAGGGAATAGATAAGTGTGAGTGTTTTCACCCGAACTTTCACAGCTTAGTTTTCCCATTGAACCAAGTTCTTGGGGTTTCCAATCATCATGGTTGGGTTACCACTATGATAGTTCTTAATTTATGGATTTTACTCCCATTCCCTCAAGCAACTTATTCATTTGATCACGGTTTAACCCTTTGGTTAGTGGATCCGCCAGATTATCCAACGACTTCACATAGTCGACTGAGATAATCCCAGTTGTGATCAAATATCTCATGGTATTATGTCGTCGACGAATATGTCGAGACTTACCATTATACAAACCACTTTTTGCCCTACCAATAGCCGCTTGGCTATCGCAGTGAATCATCACCGGAGGCAATGGTTTCTCCCAACATGGTATGTCCTCAAGAAAGTTTCTTAGCCATTCGGCTTGTTCACCAGCTATATCTAAAGCTATGAATTCGGACTCCATGGTGGATCGGGCTATACACGTTTGTTTTGTGGATCTCCACGTAACAGCTCCACCCCCAATTGTAAACACATACCCACTTGTAGAAAGTGAATCTTTCGTGTCCGAAATCCAATTCGCATCACAGTACCCTTCAAGTACCGGGGGGTATCTCGAAAAATGTAGCCCATGACTTTGAGTATACTTCAAGTATCTCAAAACTCGTACAAGAGCTCTCCAATACTCCTTGCTTGGATTGCTCGTGTATCGACTCAATTTATTCACGGCACATGCTATGTCGGGTCTAGTGCAATTTGTAAGATACATTAAACACCCTATGACACGAGCATAGTCTTCTTGAGCAACCGACTCACCTCGGTTCTTGCTCAAATGAACATTAAGTTCAATAGGAGTTTTAGCGGGCACGCTTTCAAAAGCGTTAAACTTCTTGAGCACTTTCTCAACATAGTGAGATTGTGACAAGACAATCCCATCGGATTTCCTTAGTATTTTCATACCAAGAATAACATCCGCTAAACCCAAGTCTTTCATGTCAAAGTTCCTCTTTAACATGTTCTTAGTTTCATAATTACACGGATATTACTACCCATGATTAACATGTCATCTACATAAAGACACACAATAACATACCCGTTATTCGTGTTCTTAATGTAAACACATTTATCACACTCGTTTATCTTAAACCCATTTGACAACATCACATTATCAAATTTCAAGTGCCATTGAAGTGGCGCTTGCTTCAATCCATAGAGGGATTTAACCAGTTTGCAAACCTTCTTCTCTTTACCAGGTTCTACAAATCCTTCTGGTTGTTCCATATAGATTTCCTCCTCTAATTCTCCATAGAGGAAAGCAGTTTTCACATCCATTTGATGTATCTCGAGATTGTGCAAAGCAGCAATTGCGAGAAGCACCCGAATGGATGTAATCCTTGTTACAGGAGCATAGGTATCGAAATAATCGTACCCTTCTTTCTGCTTAAACCCTTTGACAACCAAACGGGCTTTGTATTTGTCAATTGATCCATCAGCTTTGTATTTCCTTTTAAGGATCCATTTGCACCCCAAGGGTTTACACCTTTCGGGCAAATCAACCAGCACCCAAGTGTGGTTTTGCCTAATGGACTCAATTTCACTTTGTACCGCTTCTCTCCAAAACGGACTGTCTGATCTAGAAAAAGCTTCTTTGATCGTCGTAGGTTCTTGATCCAACATGAACACTACATAATCCGGACCAAATTGCTTTGGTTTCCGAACTCTACTACCACGTCTCGGTTCACTATCTTCCGGATTAGACCTTTGTCGTTTGCGTGACGTAGGTTCTTCATCCTCGGATTTAGAACTCGTGGCTTCACCTTCAATTCTATTGCTAGAATTGGTTTCTACATTACCCTTGTCTTTACAAGGATATATGTGTTCAAAGAATATTGCATTCCTTGACTCGATCGTTGTACCCACAGTCATGTCGGGTACTTCCGACTTGTGGATAACAAAGCGATAGGCGCTGCTGTTATGTGCATACCCAATAAAGATATAATCAACCGTTTTAGGGCCAATTGTAACTTGTTTAGGTAGAGGCACTTCAACCTTCGCCAAACACCCCCATACTTTAAGGTATTTGTACGACGGTTTCCAACCTTTCCATAACTCATAAGGAGTAACATCTTTACCTTTGAGTGGAATCTTGTTTAATATATAGTTGGCTGTCAAGACAGCTTCCCCCCACATATTTTGGGGCAACCCTGAACTAATCAACAAAGCATTCATCATCTCCTTAAGAGTTCGATTTTTACGTTCAGCAACGCCATTTGATTGAGGTGAGTATGGAGCCGTCGTTTGATGAACTATACCACTTTCGTTGAATAATTCCTCAAACGGAGCGACATATTCGCCACCTCTGTCACTTCGAACACTCTTAATTCGACCACTTAGTTGATTTTCGGCTTCATTCTTGAAGTGTTTGAACGCTTCAATAGCCTCATCTTTACCTCTTAAAAGATAAAGATAACAATATCTCGTGCAATCATCGATGAACGTGATAAAGTACTTCTTACCACCACGAGTTTGCACATACTTTAAATCACACACATCGGTGTGAATTAAATCAAGGGGTTTCGTGCTCCGCTCAACCGAATGAAACGGTGGTTTTGTCATTTTTGCCTCAACACAAACTTCACATTTGTTTTGAGTGTTAACTTCTCCCAATTTGGGGGTAGCTTCTCCGGTTGAACCGCCAGTGTTGGAGTTCATTGCCGATACAGTAGTGAAGGTTGGCAACGGCGTTGACATGGTTGATGGAACAGTTGATGACATAGTAGATGGCAATGTCGAAGCTTCAATGGACGAGTCGGTGGAAGCTGCAGCACTTGTCATCTTCGAATAGTTGATTCAAAACTCCTTGGAACGGCAAGTATAATTCGTCTTGCGAATGTTGGAAATGTAGAACTTGCCGGGCGTACAATTACAATAGAATAATCGAAGATTACAAGTGAAATGAGAAAAAACTACGAACAAAATGAAATTTGAAGTCGAGTCGAGGAAACCCTCTTTCCGCAAGACGAATTACGCCCCGGGTAGTGCTCACGGATTTGGCGCTTCGTCCCCAAAGATAAAACGACTTCTCGTCTTCTTAGTAGCAGCACCGCAAACTAAGAAGCTCCGGCGAACTGGAAATAAAAAGGCGAAGGAACTGAGCTCAAAAACTGAATGCTGTAGAAGAGATGATGCAAATTGCTTTGAGTTGTGTGTCCTAGAATGGCCTGCAGAGCCTTCTATTTATAGGCTGCTCATTCAGTAGGGACATCAATGCCATAAAGGCATTAACAGCCACTAAGGTAGTGGGTTAGTGGTGGAGTGGAAGAGGCTGACTGTTCAGCTGAAGAGGCTGACTGTTCAGCTGAAGAGACACCTTCCAGAGTCTTCTTCCGGATGGGCCACGAATTGGGCTGGACGGGTAGGCCTCATTAGAATTGGGCTGGGCAATTGGGCTTCCACATGGCCCAAAACACTATATATTTTGTGGTCCAAAAAATATAGTACACAAGACCCCAAGCCAAAGGCCCAAAGGACCACCCAAAGGACAAATTGCCAAGATCCAAGATCCAAGATCCAAGTCCACGGCCACGAAACCCGAACCCGAGGCCGAGGCCGAGGCCCGAGCCCGAGCCGGAGCCGTCCGTGCCGTCCGGCACGGACGGCGGGCCGGATCGAGTGTGTGCTCACGCGAGATCCCAACCACACACTTATCCACTTACTTGGCCCACTTGTTATTAAGCCCACATGTTTAAACACTTTTAAACAGCACACCATATTAATATTTAATCAATGTGGTATAACTTACACTTCATTAACTAATGAAGTAACTCTCCACCAAACTTTGAACATTTATATCTCACTCACCGGAAATCGGTTTTGAGCCTATAAATGTACCACACTCATCTACTCCGAGAGTAGAACAATAATCTAATATTTAATTTATGTAATAAATTAAATATTTGTTATTATTTATTTGGTCAAAAACCAAATTTCCAACACATTATGGATGAGGGGTATTATTGTAATCTCGATTTTTTGTTCCTTAAATTATGGGATTAACCGCATCTCATTTATTTTCTCTCTCGTACGTTCTTTAGCAGATTCTACTTCTTCTCCAAGCCGATCCACCATTTTTCTCAGTCAAAAGATAAATTAATTGTACGAGAGGGTTTTGAGGGTATGATGATGAGTTGTACTTGTACGAGAGGATTTTGGGGGTGAAGAGACAGAAGAAAGTGAAGATTTGAGAGATTGGAGCGGTGGATTAAGCATTTGACGGTGTTACCGACTCCGCCTTCCCAATCAAATGGCGTCATCGTTGTTATTGTATCTTCTTTTGATATTCAATTTGATGATTGGAACCACAATGACAATAGCCTTAATTTTTGAACTTATTGCTTCTGTTGCTATGAATTTTCAAAAATTACATATGAATGTTCTTAATATGTTCCGCACTAGTATTTTGTTGGAAATATTCAAGTTATATCCTGATGCTGGATGATTAATTGTTATTATTTTTTGTGTTTCATGCTTTTTATCTCAAATTCTATTGCTTAATTTTATATTCCAATATGCTTATACTCCATATTTTATAATAGACTAGTTGATCTTGTTAAAATCGATTCATGCCTTTAGAGGTGGGATTCATGCTTTTAGGATAAAAAAAATAAAAAGCATGAAATCAACACTAAAAAAAGAATAAAATCAATATTATAAAAGCATGAAATCGAGCTTAAAAAAGCATGAAATTCACAATCAAAAAAAATTAAATAAAGCATGAAATAGAAACTAAAAAAGCAATAAATCAACAATAAGAAAAACGTTAAATCAATATTAATGCAACACGAAATCGAATCCAAAAAAAAAGCATGAAATTAACACTAAAAAAATATGGAATTTGGAATTTTTTTTAAAGGAGTGTGAGATCAACACAAAAAAAAAGCATGAAATCAACATTATAGAAGCATGAAATTGAAACTAAAAACATGTAATCCACAATAAAAAAAAATTAAGAAAGCATGAAATCGAAATTAAAAAAAAAATATATATATATATATATATATATATATATATATATATATATATATTAAATCAACACTAAAAAAAAGCATAAATCAATATTATAGAAGCATGAAATCAAGACAAATAAAGCATGAAATCCACAATAATAAAAAATCAAAGAAAATATGAAGTCAATATTATAAAATCATGAAACCGAGACTAAAAAAGCATGCAATCCACAATTAAATATATATATTAAAAAAAGCATGAAATTAAAACTAAAAAAAGCATGAAATTAACACTAAACAAACTCTAAATTAACACTTAAAAATATATATTTCTTTAAAAAAAAAAGTACCACAAAATTAACAATGATGGAAATGCTGCCATTTAAGCATTTAATAAATGATTAATTGGAATGCCGCCATTTATTAATTTATGGACCTTCAAGATTTGATGTTTAAGAAAATATATGGTTTCTGCGGAAGTTATATAATGTTTCCGCAAAATAAGGGAATGATTAGATAAGACTTTGTGCAACAATGACAAAATTGCCCAATGCGGTTAATTAGAATAAGAATTTATCAGTTTTCTTAAATAGTAGTGTTTAAATCTACACCACACAATCTACAAAAATCAAGAGTGGTAATGGGTTCCTAGTTCTCACATAATCACTATCTCTCATGTGAACCTCCCCTATATATATATATATATGGGATGGATCTTATGGGTACCACTACTAATATTGAAAACTAGGAACTCAATTTTCCTAAATCGTATGGTGGGGATTTGTTGTTTTCTATTTATTAAATTGAATTTCATATTAATTCTCTCTCCTCCCATAATCCACGCGCCTTCTTCTCCACTACTTATTTTCACATCTTTCTCAAAATATTAATTGAATTTATTTTTCCTTTTCTATTTTTCTGAAGTCAAACACGTTCATATTAAAAACTAGAAAGAATAAAAAAAAACTAGATTTTCCAATAAACAAGCATGCATGCATGAAAAAACATAATTTTACATATAAAAAAACATAAAAAGATTATAGTTAAAGCATACACGAAAAATAAATTAAGCATTTTGACATTCGAAAAAAGTATAATTTCATATCTATATAAGCATGATTATAAAAAAAATATAATTATATATATATATATATATATATATATATATATATATAAAGCAAATTAAGTATTTTAACACATGTAAAAAGCATAATTTCTTATCTAAATAAGTATGATTATAAAAAAACATAATTATATATATAAAAAAGCATGAAAGGATTCTAATCCAAGCATATAGAAAAATCAAAATTAAGCATTTTAGCATTTGTAAAGAGCATAATTTTATATCTAAATAAGCATATTTGTTATATATATATAAAAAAAGCAGAATTTTATATATATAAAAGCATGAAAGAATTATAGTTCAAGCATTAAAAAAAGAAATCAAACTAAGCATTTCAAGATTTATGAACTTTATAACAATAAACCCTAAACTTTAAACCATAAACCCCAATGGTTATTTTGTATTTTTTTCCTGAATATACGATCTATTTGATGTTATTATGTTTTCTTTTATTTCTTACATTTACCGATGCTTCCCAATGCTTCCGTTACCTTTCAATCTTGCTTTTATTATAATATGTATATGTATATATATACGTATATGCTTGTTTCGTCAATTAATGTTCCGTTTTCTTAAACTACTTTGAAATAGTAAACCTTTATCATAATTAGATAATAAGCACTATCAAAAATATAAATAAGCAGTCCCACATAATGTTTTTCTATCTATTACATTATGCTTTTTTTTATTAAGCTAGTCGCATTTTATGTATCAAATTTCATCCGTGCATGGGTATATCGAGAAGAACTAAAGAAAATCATGAAAAATAGGCAACAATCTATTTTGGGCTGCAATAACAACAATGGACAAAATATGATGCGACTGGGAGGAGTGTCGGGCAAAGAAGGAGAAGTGCAGCGGTGATAATAAAAAAGGAAGAGAAGTTGAGAAAAAAATCACGTACGGAGTATTAGAGAAGAAAAATCGGTAGTTATAGGAGAGAGAATGAAGAGAAAAAATAGCAAGAACTCCCACAGTTTTAGGAATATTTAATCAATATTAAAAACTGCCTTTTAAAATCTCAACCGTTAACCTCTCTAATCTAATAGTAGAGATTGGTTCCTAGTTCTCAAGTTTTAAAAGGATTCTTATAATATCCAATCTATATATATATATATATATATAATTTTGATATGCTGGGCGTTAAAGAATGAGCGTTTCTTGAGCGACGAGACACGTCAAATTACACGTCAGCATAATTTACTACAGTAGTTCATTTATTTACTTACGTTTCTTTTTTTTCTATTTTTCTCTTTCTTTCCATATCTTCACCGTTTCTGAGTTATGTATCTGTTATTTTTTTCTTCCATTCCTCCTCTTTATTCATCATTTACAATTATTTTCCTCTCAATTGAGTTTAATGATTCCCCAATAGGGTTTAGTAATTCCCAATTAGGGTTTAGTAATTATCAATTAGAGTTTAAAATTTCATAATTAGAATTGATATAAATATCAATTTATCTCATTTGCGTCTCCTTCATTGGACTCTCTTCTGCAAATTCAGTCCATTCTGCTTCAAAAAAAAATCAGTGTGGTTTCAAATTCAAGAATCAACATCAACGGATCATTAAATATGTCTATCTTTTAACTCTCGAATCTTTATAAAAAAAATAAAAAAATTGGTAATTTATTTAAGAAAATACAGAAATTTCCACAGATGAAAGAGAGAGAAGCTTGTCGAGCGAGTTATTTGTTCTGCAATGGTCATAAAATAAATGGGTAAAGAGCTGTAAACTTTGAGAAATTTGCAGAGAAACGGAGAATCAAAAAACTTGAGTTGGACACAGAGAGAGAAAATGAGAGAGAGAGAGAGAGAAAAGCACGTGAGGGAGAAGAAAGAAAAGGGAAAAAAAATACTGACTAGATTTGTCGCTCACAATATCGCTCAAACATGACGCTCAACATAACATAACTATATATATATATACAAGAAATTCAAGTTTTACCCACACATAGAAGTGTGGCTAAAAATATGATTATGTGTGATTAAATATTTTTATTTACACATTATGTAAATGTTAGCATGTGTGGTTATATTCTTGTCAAGAAAAGTATTTATCCACACATAAATATATGTGTGAATAAATAATTGTTCATTACTTACACATACATGTGTGCCTAAAAGTAAATTTTATGCGTAGATGAATATATTTTTTACATAATTTAATGATGAGGTGGAAATTATGTGTATGATGACGTGAAATTTATCAATATTGACATTTGACGTGTTATATGTGTGGCTAATTAATATTTGTGAAATATTTGAAAATATATTAATTTTTGTAGATTTAAATAAATTGAAGTGCAACGAATAGATTAAAAAATATTAATAATATTCAATATAATCAAATTACACAATATTTGACTGCCGACTAAAAAAAAAAAAGAACAAAGAACATTTCTAAATAACTCTACAATTAATCCAACCTGACATATTAGAATCAAGTATCTCTTACAAACATAAGAGCCTAATAATGTAATCTAGACTTGTTCTTGTAGTTATCTTCATCTCCACTCGCCGCTTGTGTCTCTCTTATTGCAGCATGTGTGCACAGCTGCTGTTCACTCCCAATACAACTCCATCGAAGATTCAGAGCAAAGAATACTCTCAATAATATCTGAAAACAGGGGACATCAAAAAATTTGAGAAGGCAATTAGTTTTGAATATATAATGAAACTAAACAAACCTTCAATGTTGCAACCACATCTCGATTTTCTAGCTGAATCGATTGCCATTCACGCGCCGCCGCACACATGTTTATGAAACTCTCGATTTAGCCAAGAAATAAAATAGAGTAAAATCTGCAACAGCATATGGCATAATAGAAAATGAGCCCAAAGGAGAAAATAAAGAGGGGAGAGAGAGAGAGAGAGAGGGAGGAAACGTGGGGGTGGTGGGAAAATGGAGCATTAATATAAACTGTCATTTTTATATTTTTGTGGAGGGATTATTTGGGTAAAGTGAAAATTTTAACTTAAATTTTTTGGTGTGGGCGGCGGGATTGATATTAATTACATTTGGTTCTCTAATATAATTATTAATAAAATTTTAAATGGTATCTTTTGAAAACTATCAAAACAAAAAAAATGAATAAGACTTGTTTGCACGGATATACTTTACTTATTTTTTATATTTTTAGATTCAGGCTAGAATTCTTTATTTTACCTATGTTTTTATACTATTAAACCTTAATGAATATTTTTTATTATTTCAACTGGACATACTAAATATAATATATCAGAACATATAGAATTCTAAGAAATTGCAAATTATAATATCACGTTTCTATAAAATCAAAAGTAAATATATTAGCTAGACTTGGAATTTTAAAAAGTGCCAAAATATTTTTAAGTTAGCCGACAATAATGGTAGTACTTATTAGTCACGTAAGACATAAAACTTCAATAATTTGAATTAAAAAAATATCCAAAATCTAATTGTGAGTAAATTTTTTTGTCACTTTTATTAAATGTCAATATAATGTTAATATACTAGCTACTAAATAAATGATCATCCAAGCTTATAAGTATGCCAGAGTAATAACGTATACAAGTTTTCCACATCAATGTAATTAAAAACTTAAAAAAAATAATGTTTAAATAATCTAAAATGATTATGTGTGATAAACGGCTTTTATAGATTTTCCACGACAGTATATATAAAAAATAATACTAAACTCCAAGTGTTATTAAAATATTTTAGTGACACATATTACATGTCATCTCTACTAAAAAAATGTCTAATTGATTCACCCACACATTGTTTGATCATGTGTAGCTAAATTACCACACATAATTATGTGAGGCAATTGATGTGTGGCTAAAAGATCCATTTCTTATATATATATATATATAATAGCAAAATAAATCTCAATCGATCTTGAAATTTCTTGATTATTTCGCTAAATTCTCATGATTTTTACTTATAATCAATAATTTAATCTAATTAATTTACAATAAGGACTTCAATCCCACATCGATTTTGTTATATGAATTCAATAATAGATCTATATCTTCCCAACAAAATTCATTTTTAATTTGTGGATCTTCAGCATTAATGTACATATCTCGACATTAATTAAGATAACTCATAATTACTTTAAACATATGTGTCTGTTCAAATTTCATTAACAAATTATCAAGTCCCATTATAGTATCTAGATATACTATAGTTATAGATAGATATTAAACATCTATAACAAACAGTGACAACAGTTCAGTCTATCTGATAGATAGGAGAACCTTTACCTATTTTTTTCGATTTTTATTTTCGTAATCTGATTAAAAGAATCAAAATTAAAATATTAACTTACATTTTTTTTTTTTTTATGCATCTCATGAAAAAAAAAGGACTTCTCTGTTCTTATTTCTTTCTTCATTTCTTTGATCTATTTCAAATTAGTGATGAGTCAATTCAAAAAGAAAGATTGATCTTCCTATAAAGATCAAAGGCGATGCTTGGTAGGATATGACCCAGGTACTAGGCCCAAGCACCGGCCCAATATAATTGGACCTCGGCAAATGAGCTCGGCCCACTGAAAGGCCCAGAAGACACTTCGGCCCAATCCAGCAGCGTAGCCCAAGAGTATAGAAGCTCGACCGACCCACGATCTCCAACCCACGATCTCTAACCCATGACTGCTGATGTGGCACCCCATGACCTCGGCTGTAACTGCCACGACCTCGGCTATAACTGCTACTGGGCGCCTATAAATAGTGATGCTAGGATAGATTGAAGGGACATTCTGTAAACTCGAGAGTATTAATATAAACTCCTTTCTCCATGGACGTAGATCTAACAAAAAGATCGAACCACGTAAACTCTTGTGTTCTTATTTTTATGCAAATCTTACTATCGCATAAACACTCTAAAATCCACGATCGATCACTGGCGCCGTCTGTGGGAAAGAAATTTTTATGAAACCGATCAGAATTTTTGAGTGAAGATACAATGGTGAAACAAACTCGCTCCACTGCCACCGCTGCTGCCGCCAAGGCAAAACAGCACCAAACCGACCCGCCCACTGATCAACCTCACAATGAGGAGGAGGCCGACGTGAGTCAAGCTCGGCACACCGCTTCCCAAGTCCGACTTGGAAAACAGCCCATAATCCACCAAACTCCCGAAGGCCACCTGGAGGACGTCTCATTGGGCCATTCCGGCGACTCAACTAGTAACGGTGGGCAAGGCCAGGGCTGTCGCCGACGCGGAAACGCCGCACTCCAACCCGAGCTTGGAGATGCACTGAAGGCGTACTTGGACCTCCATGAACAAGACTTTCGCAAATTCGTCGATCAACATCGACAACAGAGTCAACGCGGAGAGGACGGAGCCGAACCGTCACGGCGGCGATCCTCTAGTCTCCAGATTGTTGGAGATAGGATCGCCGAACTTCCCCGAAGGCGACAGAACAATAATCGCCGTGGGAAGGCCGTGCTTCACCGCAGCGCGGGTCGACATCACCTCGTCAAAATGCCGTTCTACCTCGGCATGACGATGGAAACGTTTACCAGGGAAGATTCACCGTCTATGGTCGAATCTCGACTCCCTTCACTAATAGGATACTCTATACTCCCCTCCCGTCGACGTATAGAGTACCTCCTATCCCGCCTTACAACGGGTCACAAGACCCTAACAACTTTTTATCCCGGTTCCAGTACAATATGATGAACCAGGGACTTGCCGAAGACGTTTACATGTGTAAAGTCTTCCCCGAGCTGCTAGTGGACAACGCTAGAAGCTGGTTCGATAGCCTGCCTAATGGCAGCATAGGGTCGTATGCCGACCTACTTGACGCCTTTGAGCGTCGCTTCTTTCAAAAAGCCGAGGCAAAGATCAGCCCAGCCCAACTCCTAACCTTAAGGCAGGGGCGAGGAGAAACGATCAGTGACTTCCTGGCCCGTTTTTATAACGAGAGCCCTAAAGTCGATCGTCTCTCTGACGACGTGCTTATCTCGGCATTCCAAAATGCCATTCAGTCTGGAACTCTCTTCAGAGAGCTCGTAAAGGCACGCCCAACGACCTCCAGGCAGCTATGGAGGATTGCTGATACATTCACGGAGGCGGATGAGGCCGATCGGAAAAAGCGGGCAGCAGATCGACCCGAAAATATCGATAAGAGGAAGAAAGAAGAGCGCACCGACCATGGGCAAGGTCGTCGAAGTGCCCTCGAAAGGTTACAGTGAGGACCCCTCGAGTCCTGCTTAGGACCTCGGCCCAACCAAGACCAAAGTCAGTACACACCACTGACAAAGTCCAGGGCCGAAATATACGAGCTTCATGCGAACTTGTTCGAGAAGCTGCCACCCTTGTCCCGAGGTGGATCGAAATGTCGATCCAAAGAGAAATACTGTAAGTTTCATAATGACTACGGTCATGAAACCGAGGACTGCAGGGACCTCGCCTCGGACATCGAGCACATGGTACGCGACGGTACCCTTAAACTGTACCAAAGTCGCAACCAGCAAGAGGCCCGACCTTAAGGGAAGGGCAAGAGAAAGAAAAATAAGGGAGGCAACAACTGCGCCCCCCATCACGACAAGAGGCCAAAGCACGGTGACGAGGACGAGGATGAAGACCAGCCTCAATATAATGTAGTCATCACCGCTATCACCGGACTGCTCGAAGGCGCGACGATGTCATCGTTGAAAGCCGAGGTCCGAAGTCAACAGAGGGAAGAACCTGCCCAGAAAAGGTTCAAGAAGGACGAGGTCGTCACCTTTTTCGGCGATGACCTAGTCCCCCATGCCGTACCTTATCAAGATGCCACCATAATCTAGGTTGTGGTAGCCAACAAATTGGTCCACCGCATATTTATTGATAGTGGAGCCTCTATGAGTGTGCTTTTCAAAGACTGCTTCGATAAGCTCGATATCGAAGAAGCACGTCTAAGGCCGGCACTCATGCCGCTAAAGAACTTCACACAACAAGAGACGACGACGGAAGATATCATTTCACTGCCCGTGACAGTTGGAAAGAGCCCATTATCCACTACGAAGATAATCTACTTATTCGTCGTAAAAGCCAGCTCCCCCTATAACATCATCTTAGGAAGAGATTGGCTAATAGCGACAAAGGCGATCTACTCGGCCTACCACCTGACGATCAAAATTCTGTCTAAAAACGGAGTGATCACGCTTCAGGGAAACCAGCTACAGGCCAAGGAGTGCATGCAGGTCGCACTCCGAGGTGCTGGGAATCAGCACCCTCAAGCATAGCAACTACAGAACCCCGAAGAGATGGAGCCGACGTCGCCTCCATCCGTCGAGCCAGTCGAAGACATCGCATTATACGAAGATGACCCTGCCAAGGTCGTCAAAGTAGGGTTCGTCGGAGAGAACGGGCTCCGAAGTCAAATTATCCGGCTACTTCGGGAATACAGAGATGTCTTCGCTTGGTCGCCGCTAGACATGACCGGGGTGGCACCAAGCGTCATCACTCATCACCTCAACATCGATCCCAAGGTGAAACCAGTTCGGCAGAAGCAGCAAGCCTTCGCAGCCGAAAGAAATCAAGTGATCCATGATGAGGTTCGCCAACTGCAAAAGGCCGATATTTTATTCGAAGTGAAATATCCGACCTGGTTGGCCAACCCCGTGATGGTGAAAAAGCAAGGAGGCGGGTGGCGGATGTGTATTGATTACACCGACCTCAATAAGCACTGCCCAAAAGACTGCTACCCCCTCCCTACATTGATAAGAAGGTCGAAGCTCTTGTTGGCCACAAGATGTTCAGCTTCCTGGACCTATACAAGGGATACCACCAAGTCCTCATGAACGCCGAGGACGCGCCGAAGACCGCCTTCGTCACGGACTTTGGCATCTATGCATATAAAAAGATACCCTTCGGACTGAAAAATGCCGGAGCTACGTACCAAAGGATGGTCGACAAGATATTTGAAGACCACATCGGTAGAATTGTCGAAGTGTATGTAGACGATATAGTCGTAAAAAGTAAGGAAATCGCCACATGTGTAAACGACCTCAAAGTTGTTTTTAGCCTACTTCGTGAAGTGAATCTAAAATTAAACCCAGAAAAGTGTACTTTTATGGTCCGATCTGGAAAATTTTTAGGGTGTTGGGTTTCACGCGAAGGGTTAAAAGCCAACCCATCAAAAGTCCGAGCCATCCAAGAAATGCAAGTGCCGAAGTCAATCCATGACGTGCACAAACTGACGGGCTGCCTAGCCGCCCTAAGTCGTTTCCTATCTAAGGCCGCCGAAAAACAACTCCGGTTCTTCAAGATACTAAAGAAGGCGCCGAACTTTGAATGGAATGACGAGCACAGGAAAGCTTTCGACGGCATGAAGAAGTACCTCGCAAACCTCCCTACATTATCTGTACCAAAAGAGGGTGAGGTCCTCTCCCTATACCTCGCCGCTTCGGACGAGGGAATCAGTGCAGCCCTGGTGCGAGAAGAAAAACGTCGTCAGCTACCCGTCTATTTCATAAGCCGAACCCTAAAAGGGCCGGAGATGAGGTATCAACCTCTGGAAAAAGTCGCACTTGCATTGGTGAATGCAGCAAGGAGACTTCGACCGTACTTCCACGCACATCCAATACAAGTACTGACCGACCTCCCACTTCGGCAAGTGCTTACAAAACCAGAAGCGTCCGGGCGAATCGCTAAATGGGCTATAGAACTCGGCGAGCACGCGATTTCCTTTGTACCTCGCCAAGCCATTAAAGGGCAAGCCTTGGCCGATTTTCTAGTAGAAGCCAAGTTCACGGACGCGCAGCAGTCCGCCGAACCTACTGAGGATAAACCAAGGGCCGAAGCACCGAAGCCACCGCCGCAAGACTGTTGGAAGGTCTACGTGGATGGGGCATCAGGCAACAAAGGAAGCAGAGCCGGGGTCTTACTCATCAGCCCGGAAGGAAATGAGACCACCTATGCACTCCGGTTCAACTTCCCGACCACAAATAACGAAATGGAGTACGAAGCTATAATCGCTGTACTTCGTCTAGCCCAAGCTCTCCAAGTACAAGCCATTCAAGTTCACAACGATTCTCAAGTCGTAGTGAGCCATATGCTAGGCAAGTACGAGGCCAAGGGTGAACGAATGAAAAAATACCTCCATACGGCCAAATGCCTACAACAAAGCTTCTCATACTTCGAGTTGGTACGGATCCCAAGAGGAGATAATGGCCGAGCTGACGCACTAAGCAAGCTCGCGTCATCTTCAACGATCCTCCGGTGGAAGAAGTACAGCTCCGAAGTATTGATGAAGCCGAAGTTAATATAGTAACCGAAGATGGACCGAACTGGATGACTCCACTTCGCAACTACTTAGGAAAAGGCGAACTCCCAACCGATAAGGTCGGGGCTAGGAAGCTCCTGGCTAAATCCACCAAGTACGTCCTGGAACAGGGAGCGCTGTATAGAAAATCCTACCTCCAACCTCTCCTAAGATGTGTGGGGCCCAACCAAGCGAACTACGCACTGCGCGAAGTCCATGAAGGCTCCTGTAGCTGTCACATCGGAGCCCACGCCCTGTCTAAAAAGATCATGAGGTGGGGGTACTTTTGGCCCACCATGTTCCTAGACGCTATCGACCTCGTCAAGAAGTGTCCGAAGTGCCAAATCCATGCGATGGTTCCGAGGTTGCCACAGACCGAACTGGCCAGCATGCAAAGCCCTTGGCCGTTCATGCAGTGGGGAATAGACATCGTCGGCCCGTTCAAAAAAGCTCCCGGCCAACTACAATTCCTCATTGTAGCCATCAACTACTTTACGAAGTGGGTCGAAGCCGAACCACTGGCACGGATCACAAGTAAAAACGCCCTAAACTTTGTTTGGAAGAACATAGTTTGTCGCTTCGGCATACCTCACGTCCTCGTCTGAGATAACGGAACCCAGTTCACAGACAGGATGTTCAGAGAATGGTGTGACGAACTCCACATCCAACAAAAGTTCACCTCGGTAGCCCATCCTCAAGTGAATGGTCAAACCGAGGTTACGAACCGAACGATAGTCAAAGGGTTAAAAACCCGACTCGATAAGGCCAAAGGAGATTGGGCAGCGAACTTACACCAAGTCCTGTGGTTGTACCGAACCACCCCCCGGACATCACACGGTGAAACACCATATGACTTGGTGTATGGAACCGAAGCGGTGATCCCGGTAGAGATCGGTTTGCCGAGCCCCCGAACGCTTAACTTCGCAACCCAAGACAATGAAGAGAGACTTCGGACTAACTTGGATTTGCTAGAAGAAAGACGGGAACAAGCCTACATACAAGAAGCTCGATACAAACAGCAAGTAGCTCGGTATTATAATAACCGGGTGAAGCATTAGCAGCTCCAAGTAGGCGACTTCGTACTTCGGAATAACGAGGTCAGTAAGGCGGAGAAGCTCGGCAAACTAGAAGCCACCTGGGAAGGACCATACCGAGTTTAAGAAGTCCTCAGAAAAGGGTCGTACAAGCTCGCCCACTTATCCGGTGAGCCCATACCCCGTACATGGCACATTACTCACTTAAAGAGATACTTTGTATAAATGGAGAATAATGTTCAAGTTCATTTAGGTTGTAGGAGTCGGGTCGTCTTGTTAAGTTTTGTCTTATTTTAACTTCATTCAATTAAATTTTAATTTTTCATTTACTTGCTTAAATCTTTTTCATACATTTTGCACGTCTCTCTCTCGTTTATGTTGAGTATCTCGATTTTAAAATCCTGACGAGGATAACATAAATAAACTCCGCTTCGGAGTAATACCTAAACGCGCGTAAGGGAACCACCCCTATCGATAAATTTGACAAATAAGGAACCTAAAAGCCTTAACTTCGTCTTCAAACGAAGTGGCTAACTGAAAGCTTTAACTTCTTCTTCGGACGAAGTGGCTACCTGAAAGCCTAAACTTCATCACCCGACGAAGTGGCTACATGAAAGCCTTAACTTCGTCTTCGGACGAAGTGGCTACCTGAAAGCCTAAACTTCATCACCCGACGAAGTGGCTACATGAAAGCTGCCTTCGTTTAAAACAAGAGAATCTACCTTAGTTAAAGACAAGGATGAAAAGCTTAATTACAAGTGCAAAAATTTCCGTTTTATTTGAATGGAAAAAAATGTACAATTGTTACATTAAGAAGATTAGGAAACCCGGAGGTTTTGGCTGACTAAAGTTAAGCCAATCTCTAGCAAAATCCCTGCCAGAATTAAAGTTCAAGATGTCGTCTACACTAAGCCTGCCTCTACCTCGTCCAGGAGCCGAACTTCGACCTCTACCTCGAACACTTTGGCTCGCTCGACCCCGACCTCGTCCAGATGCCAACCGCCGCTCTTGACTGTAAAATTCTCGAGAATGGCGTGTGACGATCCTAGGATCAGGGTTGACAGACCTCGAAGATTTCCCTTCCAAGAATTCTCTGGAAGTACGGTCAAGCAACCTCGGATCCGAATCAGGGGTCACCGAAGTCGAAAACTCAGCCTCTGACAAAATACGTCGCTTCAACTTCGGAAAACGATCAAGGACTGTCTCGTAGATGCTTGCCACACGAATGAGTTCTTCAAATTCATCCCGAACCTGCCAGGAATCTTTCCCATATTGATCCCTATAACTTCGGCACCGAGCCTGAAGTTCCTTGACTTTACTATAGGTCTCAGAAATGGTGGATCCTCCAGCTCGGTGAATAATAGCCTCATACTCCGTATGCTCCACGACAATCTCCTTGCAAGTTTTGATGTCCTCCAAAGCTTGCTGGTACTTGTCATCGAGCTCCAGATACTTCGCATGCACTTCATCAAGCTTTTCCTGAGCAGTTCGAAGCTTCACTTCAGCCTCGACCTCGATGTTATCAGCTTGCTTCTTCCAGTTGGAAGCATTGAGCTCGGCTACTTCTACAGCTCGGCGAAGCTCGGAAATTTCCTTCACGAAGTGAGAAGTATCGAAAAAATCGGGAGCAGACTACAAAGAATAAATACAAGCAAGTTTCAACAAAAAAACCTTTTTATTTATAGCCGAACACGGCAAATGAAACGCCACCCTAATGGTGACGAAGTACAAGGCTACAAAAAAAAAAAAACAAAGAGAAAGAGGGAAAGAAGCCAAAAATCGTGAAAAGCTTCAGTTGACTCCATCATGATTTTCTCCTTCTAGGCCGACCTCTGATTCGGCTTCGGGCTCCTTTGGGTCATCGCGGGCTAGCTCCTCGGTGGTCCCCTCCTCAACCGGCATCTTCAGCAGATCGGCAATGACCGTCTCCAGGAGTTCGTACCTGTCAACGGGACATCCCCGAATGACATCTTCGTTGAGCGGACTCCTCTGCGCGGAGAGCTGCTCGACAACCGGAATTGAGGAGGTGTACTCCAAAAGCACCTCGGCAAAGTCACGTAGTGTCTCCTCCTCCGTCATGGTAGCATACCCGTACTTAGTTTTGTCCAAATCCGGGATGTCCTTGGCGATATCGTCAATCACCGCTGAGACAACCGGGGTGCTCATGGCACTCACCAGCTGAACCGCCATCCGAGAGAAGTGCGTAGACCGGAAGATTCGTTCCACCAAAGCGCGGAACACACCTCCTTGTCCAGCCACCACTCCGGCAACTTGGGTCCTCAGCCGACCCACTTCTGCCTCTAGTTCGGTAGCCCTCTTCTTCGCCTCTTCCGCGACAGCCGAAGCTGCCGCCTCCCTCTCCGCTGCTACCTATGCCGCGGCCTCGGCGACAGAGATCTTAGCCATTAGCCGATCCTCCACCGCCGCGACCTCGGCAGTCTTTCTCTAGAACTTGGCAACTCCACTTGTGATAAAGTTCGCCAAGCCTCGCAACCCCTCCAAAGCCACCTCGGCTTCCTAAAAACCAAAACCAAAGGAGGGAAAATTTTATTAGAGAGTACCATCACCATATACAAGTACTTCCAGTTTTACACTTACCTCGGGGAATGACATCTCCCGTGCATGTCCTTGGCCCGAGGCCGGGCTACTCTCGACGATCGTCACTTCATCATCCAACGAAAGTAACATTCGTCGAGGTCATTGGCCCACCAACGGCAATGGAGGGGAGCTTAGAACGGGAACGTCCAGTTGCGAGCTCACAAACACCGACCTCCCTAGGTGGGTTGTCCTTTCCGACGACATCGCCGAAGTCGCCTTCTCCACCACGGAAGCCGAGGGCTTCTGCCTCTTCCTCTTGTTCTTGTTCTGGAGAGCGGCCTGGATAGCTTGAGCGTCCACTAAAAAAAAAAAAAAAAACGTCAGTCAACACCAACCGAATGCCGAACACAGAGTAGTAAAGCAGGGCCTCACCCAAGTCCGCAGTGGATACAAAATTATATGGGCTTAGCCCATACCTTGCGAGATCGGCCTCCGAATAGTCTCTCTCAATGAGGCCGACGCTCATCAAGTCCGTCTCGAGCTCACCGACAGGTTTCCCAGTGTCTCGAGACAAGAACTTATCCTTAGTCCATGGATACAACGGCACGCCTTCAGTCCGGCAGAAGAAAAATTTCTTCTGCCAGTTCGGCACCTTGGTGGGCGTCCCTAACTTAAACCTATTAATAGGGGAAAGGTATGCCCACCCCGTTGGACCAAGCTTAGGTCTAAAAAACCTAAGAAACGAATCTACAGTAGGAGTACCACCACGGCGGCTAACCTCGAAACAAAACCCTACGACCTGCTTGATGGAGGGAGGTGCCAACTGACCTAACGCCAGTTGCAATTCCTCTAACAGGTCGACCAAAAAAGGGTTCAAAGGAAACCGTAGCCCGAAATGAAGATAGTCTTCATATACGGTAAAAAATCCTATGGGAGGAGAACTACACCTGTCGACATCACGAGGTAGAAGCAGTTCGATTGACTCGGGAAACAAGAAACGACAAGCCAAATCCTGCATATGAGAGATAGACATGGTGGACGCACATGCCAGAGAGGTGTTGGACCCGACCAACGGTGGGAATTCGATTTCTCGAAACGCCAGCGGGACTAACGCGCGAGTATGTACATTTAACCAAACCTTCGCCGGAAATCTCCTAAACGGCGAAGGCGAAATCTCTATGTTCGCACTATCAATACCTACTTGGGAAGAAGAAGAATCCATTATAAGGGAAGTACTTACTTGTCAAAGCTTTTTCCGACTACAGATCACCGGGAAATAGACTGAACGGCGGCAGCGGTTGCAGAATTTTGGTCTAGGGTTTTCTCTCTTGCTTACAATTGGAAATCGATTGAGGGGGAAAAATATTTTCTAGCGTACATTGGAAGCTTTTATAAGCAAAGGCACGCCTTTTCAAATCCCGCCTCCCCGCCTGCTCCAACAAAACAGCGACACGTGTCCTACTAACCCTGACACCAGCAGTCGCACCCTTCACATCATGACTATTCAAGCCCGACCTTATCTAAACGAGGCGGTACGCATTTCGACTTCGTCAAAATCTTAATTTTGACGGGGCAATGCAATTCAAGCTCGACCTCATCTAAACGAGGCGGTACGCAGTTCGACTTCGTCGAAATCTTAATTTCGACGGGGCAATGCAATTCAAGCTCGACCTCGTCTAAATGAGGCGGTACGCATTTCGACTTCGTCAAAATCTTAATTTCGACGGGGCAATGCAATTCAAGTTCGACCTCATCCAAACAAGGCGGTATGCATTTGACCTCGTCCAAACGAGGCGGTCTGCACTTCACCTACATCCCAACAATCCCTCATGTCCTCGCTTCTATACTTTTGGGGGGGGGATGTGATAGGATATGACCCAACTACTAGGCCCAAGCACCGGCCCAATATAATTGGACCTCGACAAATGAGCTCGGCCTAGATGAGCTCGGCCCACTGAAAGGCCCAGAAGACACTTCGGCCCAATCCAGCAGCGCAGCCCAAGAGTATAGAAGCTCGACCGACCCACGATCTCCAACCCACGATCTCTAACCCATGACTGCTGATGTGGCACCCCACGACCTCGGCTGTAACTGCCACGACCTCGGCTGTAACTGCTGCTGGACGCCTATAAATAGTGATGCTAGGATAGATTGAAGGGACATTCTGTAAACTCGAGAGTATTAATATAAACTCCTTTCTCCGTAGACGTAGATCTAACTAAAAAAATCGAACCACGTAAACTCTTGTGTTCTTATTTTTCTGCAAATCTTACTATCGCATAAATACTCTAAAATCCACGATCGATCAATGCTCATTGTCCAATTTTCTTCAAACCCAACCCAATATTTCTAAATGAAATTAACTATTTTAATTTAATTTAGAAATATTTTTTTATTAAAAAAAATATTTTTAATGATTCCCCATACGTGGAATCTTTGAAAAAGTAGGAAATCGTTTAATTTGTCTTATTAAGTCACTTGGAGATGCAGATTATATATTCAAGTAGCCAGTTAATTTGTATTTATTGGCCTAATTATAGTAAAACTTCCTTACAGTAATACTCTAATAAAATAATTAGTACGATGTTTCAGCATCAAATACAAACCAAATGTTGAAACAGATATTAAAAAAAAAAGTTAAAAAAATAAATAAAAAAAACAGGTTCCGGCAGTTTTCGGTTGGTTTTGAACTGGAACCGCTAGTTCATGCCCGGAAACGGAACACCCGTTTGCGACGGAACATCCCCCGATTCCCAAACTCCAGTTCCGGTTTTGGTTTCGGAACAGGCAGTTCCGATTCGATTCCCAGTTCCGCCGGGCGGTTTCTGTTCGTTTGAGCTGGTCTATTTGAGGGACTCAATAGAGCATCAGTGAGAGCAGAAGTGGATGTTAGAGAGGCTTTCAATATGCATAACACCTGCACCAACAAAAAATCATCAACAAAATACATCATCTTACTCAAAGGATGAATGCAAGATTTGAAATTGAATTTATATTTACCTCTTTCAATCCGATTTGCATCTCCACTTCTTCCACATCAGATACCGGTATGTTCATCCCATTTAGACTGGAAAGGATGGAAGAAATACAAAAAGGTGTGACATGTAATTCATCCGTCACCTGATAAATTCGCGGTCCTTTAATATAATTACCCTGCCCTTTCGGAAACTTAACAGACGAAAACAACGAGAGATTATCGCTGTAGTTAGCAGGCAAGGGTTCTTCAGTGGGGAAGAATGTGGTCTTTGGAAATACAACCATGAACAAGATTTGGTTTCATCAGCCTTTCTTTTGTAACTTGGCTTTTGAAATACTTGTCGTCTATATGATCTGTCGTGCTCAAGTACAGGTTGTCTATAGCTTTCATTCCAGTCTTTGCACCCACAAGTTGCTCAACTCCTCCCATAGGGATATTCAAAAAACTAATCAATAACTCTACAAAATCCTCCTCGACTTGAGCATGCAATAACATCCCATTAGATTTTTGTACCATGAGTTTCAAATTCATCTTCTTGGAGTTGGGATCTTCTTCAATCTGATTTATTGAAGTCCAAGGTTCAGATTCCACAGTTACAGAATTTGCCGGACTTGTTTTATTCAGTATGAGGTCCGACAATGGAGTTTGTGAGGTCAATGATGTCTTCAACAAGTTCATAATCTAACAACAACAAACGCGGAGAACGTAAGAACTAAATAAAATAAAAAAAACAGAGAAAAAAAAAATGTTGATAGAGAATCAAGATTCAAGAATCACCTCATTGAACCCGAAGGTTACTTTGATCTGCTCCACCTCTTCAGTTTCTGTAATGCTAAGAGTGCTGAGGACTCCTAAGAGCCCAGTCTCGTATGGCAGAATCTGCAGATCATCAGAGATTATGAAGGATGCCGTAGGTATGGTGAAAACTCCATCTCCAGAAGCAGCTTCAGATCCTTTTCTAGATACTTCTTCATTCATCGTATTACTGCATTTATGACAAGTAGTGACACTATCATAATACATGCTTACACTACGGAATCTATTGGTCCGAGAGTGAAAGCCACAATAGAAATACTTTGCAGGCTGAGAATCACTGATATTGAGTTTCAGCCTTTCGTATTCAGCTTCGAATGAACTTGCTGGATTGAGCAGAGTCTCCTTAGCACCCTCAGTCCAGAAATGAGAGGTATCAAGATTTACTAAGCTATGGTACAAAGTGTTTAAGCTTCCAATTCTGAATGCTCCATAATGCTTCTCGATGATTCTCACAATTTTTCCCAATGGCAAAGTCAAGAAACTTAGCAATATGTCTGTAAAATGACTATCAGCTTCTGCAAAGAGTACTTTACATTTCTTTTTGTTTATCATCACTCTCAATGAGAACTCTACTTCTTCAGCATCAGACAAAGACTCGGCCTCGTACTCAGACATTTCAAGGGTTTCAACAATGACAGAAAATCCGGATTGATGATATATAGATCAACCACGAGTGTATATATTGTCCCACTGAATCTGAAGAGCTCAGTTATAAGTGTTCAATTATAATTGAAGAAAATGCATATCTTCAATCAGCTGAAAAAAATGAGCATAGATGAAAGTTCTTGAGCTACCAAATCTATTTTCAATGAAGTCCAATCAAATCTCCATTTATTTTCAGTTTGAAAAACCACAAACATTGAGCAACTTAGCAACTCTTATTCTATTTTTCTTTTCCTTTTTAGTCATTGATCCACAAATCCAACAGAAAGCAAAGCTTAATTTTAAGAGTTTGAGCAACAAACACAATCATAATTGATAAGGATTAAAACAATATAGAAAGAAGTAAATATATATAGCTCAAGAATTACCTGAGTTCCAATTTATGAAATTGGGGAATTTCTGAAAAGACTGATTTTCAAGTCAACGTATACATTGGCACTAGATGACCATGATTTCAATGTCTTCTAAAAAGAAGTGTACGGATGAATGTGGCTGAGCGCGGCGGAGGGAGATGGCGGAGATGGCGATCTTGAGCTGCTAAACGGCAGGAGAAGGTGAGGTTTAGTGAGAAAGTAAGTAGCATCTCTGAATTAATCCACAATGGAGCAAAGATTTGAGTTTTGAGGAGTAAAATTTTGCCACTACTACCTTTTGGCGCATCTTTTGCTTTTTCACTTTAAATTCTTTTTCCTTTTTATTTTGTAAAAAAAAAAGGCTTTAAAGCTCTTTCTCTGTTTTCAACTTTTCTGCTAAAGCTATGTTTGGTAGAAAGTTAGGATTGGGCATGATTAATAAACATGAGATTTTTTTCATAAATAGAAAATGAGATAAATTATTTATATTAGTGTTTGGTAAATAGAATTAGAAAGTAAGATAAATTAAATAGATGTTTGGTAATATGGACAATACTCAAGATTAAATTGGAAATTTACAAAAATAACCTTATATTTTTATTTAAAGAAGAAAATATCTTCTAAAATATAAAATCTAACACTTTCTTATTTTTTTTGTTATCAATTTCTTTATTTTGTAGACTACTTTAATTTTTTTATTTACATATCTATTTTTCTATTTTGTAATCTATTTTTTTATATGTTTTATAATTTAATTTTTTATTTATATATAATATTATTAAAGTAACAAAAAAAGAACTACACCAATAATAAAAGGCCTAAACATGTCGGCCAAAATAAAGAAACGAAAGGAAAAAAATAAAGAAAAAGAAAAAGAAAAAGAAGAGGCAAAAACAAAGAGGATGCGGCAGAGGTAAAATGAGGGCAAATGAGGAAATTGGTACTTTTATATGGGTTACGGTTCCCATAAGGATATATAATCTTAAGGGCTCGTTTGGTAGCAAGGCTGAGAAAAGAGCATATAAGAAAAAATGTAATAAGTTAAGATAAGAAAAAATATGATAAATTGAGATAAAAAATATATTTGGGTGTTTGGTATCTAGAATACAAAGATAGATAAAATATAAATATTTTAATTTGTGTGTTTGGTAATATTGTTTTAACTCATAATAAAATTACATATTTACCCCTGGAAAAAATTAAAAAAAAAAAAAAACAATATCAAAATTGAAGTTCATAAAAATAAAAATAAATAAAATTTTAAAGCCTGAAAAAAAATTCAAAAGTTATTTTAAAAAACAAATGAACATGAAAATTGAAAAAGAAAAAGAGAAAGAAAAAATCCTCCGCCTTCTTCTCCTTCAAACCCACCCCACTTCAGCACTTCCCATCCGCCGCCTTCAAATCCTCCACCATCCCAGCATAACCGCCACCACCTATGTTCTCAAATCAACTTCACAAAGCCCATAGCGGCAATTAATCAAATAATCTCAGTGCAACTGCAGTAAAGACTACGCCGAATTGCCGAAGCTTTGAACCACCGAGTTAGGGCTTTTCGAATTGGTGATTTTTGGGTGAAGGGAGAGGGGTGACAGCCGCCGCCGGTGGCGGTGCTAAGGCAGTGGCGGCGCCGACAGCAATAAAGAGGAAGGAGGAGAGTTTGAGAGAGAGAGAGGAAGATTGGGGTATTTTGGGTTATAAAATTGTAATCTCTTCTACAGTAGAATCGCGGTTTTTTGATCGGGGCCTCAGGGTCCGATTCTTGTATAAAGAGAAACAGTGACATTTATCCTGGGTCGTCCTTTTATCTCGGATCCTCCAGATATGATATCTTGTGTACCAAACAATAAGATAGAGCCAGATAACCTTTCTTAACATGAGATATCTTATCTACCAAACAAAGACCAGTTTTCATTAACAATATATAACAGTAGAATAACATCACGGCGCTTAATCAAACAATGGATAAAGCCTGATTAATCACCTTATCTAGCCTTGTATACCTTAACAAACACAGCTTAAGATTTAGTTTGTTCACATAAAATGGTGGCAATTGGACATAGCATGTAATTACTCCCCTCCCATTAATAGTCATTCTAGTTTTTTGATTATTTATAATTTAATTGTCATTATAAATTATTCTAAGAGATAAATTATTCTAAGAATGCCCTTATTTATTACTCAAATTATTTTGTATTTTTTTACTTTTTAATGAAGAGGTTGAATAGAATTATGGGAGAAAGTAATTTGCATGATTTTTCACAAAATAAATGTTCATTAAATAAGGTTTATTTAGGAAAAAGTTTTACTTTATTAATATGTGTGCAATAGGCTAGAATGACTATTAAAAAAATGGGAGGGAGTATGTCCGAATCCAACCATCTATTCAGTGGTATATTTATATTTCGATAAATAGTTGGTAGTGTTTATAACCATTCATAATTTAGTAATCCAAAATGAATTATTTGCCCGTAAATGCACGAATTTTGCTACAAGTTTGATTTTTAATATAAACTTAAATTTTAGCTTGAAGATACATAAATTTTTGTATGAGTTTGATATTTGACATGAACTTAAATTTTAGCTCAACAATACATCAAATTAACAATCAATTTGATTTTTAACATGAATATGAAAACTATGAAAAATCCCTAAATCAATGTTTACATCATTTTTTTTTTTTTGAGAAAAATGTTTACATCAAAATTATATACATGGATAAATCACCCAACCAACAAAACGACGTCTTTTCTAATTTAAATGACACACAAACACATCACCTTAAATAAAAATCTCACATGTAATAAAGTATTCCATATAAGCTTAGATTTTTGCCGGACTTCATTGTTGTGTCAACAATCAAACTGATTGCTAAGTTTGTGTATTATCAAGCTAATATTTAAGTTCGTGTTAAAAATTAAACTCATACCAAAGTCTAAGGATTGCCAGACGAAAATTTAAGTTCTTATTAAAAATCAAACTCGTAGCAAAGTTCATGTATTTATAGGCAAATAACTCATCCAAAATTAATGATATTAAGGTCAAATCTGGTCCATGAGTTTCCTGTCCAAATTAACAAGAGCACAATAATTTGGAAGGGCGGCCAAGAATCATTCGCACAAGGTAATAAGAAATCTCATATCATTGTGCACATATCCAAAGCATAGCCATTAACATCCAAGCATCAAAGTTATATAAGCAAAAGTTGCTCCACATAAGAGCAGAAAAACAAGAGTAGGAACCATGGATCAATCATTCAAAACTCACGTTTCCAGTTTTGGTTGCTTCTTGTAGTTACGGGTGTGGAGAGCATCAGTGAGAGCAGAAGTGGATGTAAAAGAGGCTTTCAGTATGCTCAAAGCCTGCACCAACAAAACTTCCTCTCAACATCCAAACATAAGCACAGAACATCATCGTACTCAAACTAACATTAAAAGATTGTATTACCTCCTTCGTTCCAATTTCCAGCTCTACTTCTTTCACATCAGAAATCGGGACTTTCAGCTCCCTCAAACTAGAAAGGCTGGAGACGATACAAAAAGGAGTCACGACCAAATCATCGGTTACCAGATAAGTTGTTGGTCCGTCCATACATCTCCCCTGCCCTTTCGGGAACTTGACACACGAAAACAACGAGATATCACTGTAGGCAGGAGGCAAGCGTTCTTCAGTGAGTGGAAGAATGTAATCTTTGGAATTGCAACCATGAGGCAGATTGGGCTTTCTTAGCCTTTTTTTCGTATCAGGGCTCTTGAAATACTTGTCATCTATAAGATCTATTGTGCTCCGGTACAAGTTGTCTATGGCCTTGATACCAGTCTTTCCACCCACAAGGTGCTCAGCTGCTCCCACTGGGATATTGAAGAAACTAAACAGAAACTCGACAAAATCTTCCTCAGCTTGAGCGTACAGCAACTTACCACTAGATTTCTGTACCATGGCTTTCAAAATCATTTTCTTGGAGTTGGTGTTTTCTTGAACCTCAGTCTCAATCAACCTCTTTGGTTCAGATTCCACAGTTACTGAGTTTGTTTTTCCTGTTTTATTGAGTATGAGGTCTGACAATGGAGTTGAGGAAATGAGGGACGCATTCAGCAAACACAACATCTAATGACAAAACACTGCAATTAGTAAGCTAAAGAGATAAAATGAATGAATGAAGTCGTAAGTAGAGAATCAAGAAACTCACAACATTGAACCCTATAGTGACTGTGATTGGCTCAGCCTCATCCATATCCATGTCTGCAATGCCAAGAATGGTGATGATTGGAAAGAGTCCTCTCACATTGGGCAATATCTGCAGATCATCAGAGATTACAAAAGATGCTCTGTTCGAAGTGAAAACTTCATGACTCGAAGCAGCTTTAGACCCCTTTCCAACTACTTTTTTTGTCACCCGACAGCCACATCTGCTAGATGAAATAGTATGATCGTAGTACAAGCTTACACTACGAAATCGATGGTGAGAGGCTGTGCAACGAGCCGTATAGCTGTATGGATTAGATTCAGCAGGACTCCATACAAAATATTCAGCAGGCGAAGAATCACTGATATCGAGCTTTAGCTTTTCGTATTTAGCTTCGAAAGAACTGGTTGGATTGAGCAGAGTGTCCTTAGCACCATTTGTCACGAAACTGGAGGTATCAAGATTTGCTAAGCTATGGTACAAATTGCTTAAGCTTCCAATGGTGGGTGCCTTATCACCATAATGCTTCTCCAGCACTTTGATGATTCTTCCCAACGGCAAAGTTAAGAAACTTAACAGAATGTCTACAAATTGGTTGTCTGTTTCTGCAAATAGTACCTTAGTTTTCTCTTTATTCATCATCACTTTGAAAGAGAACTCTACTTCTTTAGCATCAGACATTTTGGAGGTCCTAATCCTATCAATGAAGATGAGAAAGCTATATCTTCAATAAAGATGAACGAGGTTGCAGTAACAAGAAGAGTAAAATTAAATCTACTGAGCAAATAAAAAATCATATATAGATTCACCATAATCTTAAGTTTGAGTTCCAACTAAATATATGTAGATGGAATGGAGATGTATGCGTCAAGAATTACCTGATTTCCGATATACAAAATGGGGGATTTGAGGAAGAGACTAATTTTCAAGTAAAACCGGAAGAAAACGTCCTTGATACTAGAAAAATCATCAAGATTTTCTAGATTACATATAAGTAGTGGCGGTGGCGTGCTCGGAAAGGGCGGCTGAGAATGAAGCGGTGGTTAATGGCGGGAGAGGACATATTTAGAGATCTCAACTGGGCCGTGCCAATATATTAGCCCAGGCCCGCCCCTGATACCAAACTTGCGGTTTTTTTTTTTTTTTTAATATTCAATTTTAATCTTGTAGCCTTTTTTTAGATGTTAATTTACAACTTAATTGTCAAACTATATAACTTTTCACCCTATTTCAAGCTACGAAATAATAGCAATTAAATATCCAAACCATCAACATTTTCACAATTATATTATATACTTTAATTTTCGACGACAAAAAACATCCGCGGGCGAGCCAAAACTGAGAAATGGGTAAACAAGTTATCATTTTTTGTGTACTTTAATGTCCAATTCAATTTTCGGCTTCCCACGAATATGTTTCATCACACAAAATTAAGGTAGAGAACACAATTGTAAAAATGGTGATAGTTTAGACATTTAATTGTTGCTCTATATTTCGTAAAGTTAGAACACAATTATGAAAAGTTGTATAATTTGACAATTAAATCATAAATTACCAGTTTGATTTTCAATTTTTTTTCCCCCTTTTTATGTCTTATACAAATTTCATATATCGAACACTCCCCTCTACTAAACATGCATCGACAAAATTAAAGGTAAAAAATGATGAAGATCAAAGCAAGCACCATAGCTATACTAGAGTAGCAAAAAAAGGAATAATTCAAGAACCATAGCTATTAGCTATCAATACAAGACTGAAACTCAGAGGTTTGTCTTTACTAGTGGTGGTCGTTTAATCGGTGTGGGACTCAGCAGAGCATGGGTGAGAGCTGACGTGGATGTAAGAGAGGCTTTCAATATGCTCAAACCCTGCACCAACACCAAAAAAAAATCATCTCAACATCTAAACATATACACAAAAAAAACATCATCTTACTCAAAGATTTATAACTTTTTTTTTTTTTTTTAATTTTTTTTACCTCTTTCAATCCTATTTGCAGCTCCACTTCTTTCAAATCAGATAATGGGATTTCCTTCTCACTGAGACTGGAAAGGATGGAGACAATGCAAAAAGGTGTGATGGTCAAATCATCCGTCACGTGATAAAATCGCGGTCCTTCAAGATAACTACCCTGCCCTTTCGGAAACTTAACAGAAGAAAAAAACGAGATATTATCAATGTAGTTAGCAGGCAAGGGTTCTTGATTAAGGGGAAGGATGTGATCTTTGGAAATACAACCATGAGGCAGATTTGGTTTCATCAGCCGGGTTTTGAAATACTTGTCGCCTATATGATCTATGGTGCTCTGGTACAAGTTGTCTATAGCTTTCATTCCAGTCTTTCCACCCACAAGTTTAGCAACTCCCCCAATAGGAATATGCAAGAAACTAAGCAGAAACTCTACAAAATCTTCCTCAGCTTGAGCATGAACTAACTTACCACTAGATTTTTGTACCATCACTTTCAAAACCATCTTCTTGGAGTTGGGATTTTCTTCATTCTCTATCTCATTAAGTGGAATGTTAGGTTCAGATTCCACAATTACAGAATTTGCTTGTCTTGTTTTATTCAGTATGAGGTCCGACAATGGAGTTTTGGAGGTCAAGGATGCCTTCAACAAATTCACAATCTAACAACACAAGTAGTAGAGTAAGTTAAAACCAAAATTGAAAATGAATATAAGAAATTGTTGATAAGGAGAATCAAGAATCACCTCACTCGACCCAAAAGTCACTTTCATCGGCTCCATCTTATCCGCATCTATAAGGCAAAGAGTGCTAATGATTCCTAAGAATCCAGTCTCATATGGCAGAATCTGCAGATCATCAGAGATTATGAAAGATGCTGTATGTATGGTGAAAGCTCCATCTCTAGAAGCAACTTCAGATCCTTTTTCAGCTACTTCTTTTGTCAATTTACGTGCACATCTTCTACAAATGGCATTATCATAGTACACACTCACACTACGAAATCTAACAGATTCGAAGTGAGTGCTACATCTGAAGAATTCCGCAGGTCTCCAATCAGCAATATCAAGTTTCAGCTGTTTGTATTCGTCTTCGAAAGAACTTATGGGATCGAGCAGAGTGTTCTTAGCACCCTCAGTCCAGAAATGGGAGCTATCAAGATTTGCTAAGCTACGGTACAGACTGCTTAAGCTTCCAACGGAAGGTGCCTCATCTCCATATTGCTTTTCGAGGACTTTGAGAATTCTTCCCAAAGGCAATGTCAAGAAGCTTAACAAAATGTCTGTAAAATGGCTGTTAGTTTCTGCAAAGAGAACCTTAGTTTTCTCTTTATTGATCATCACTTTCAATGAGAACTCTACTTCTTTAGCATCAGACTCAGACATTCTACCAGTGAAGAAAATTCAGATTGTGGTATTTAGATCAACCAAGAAAACGTGGACCCACTGAATGCAAAGACTTCAATTGTAATGTAAGAACAGTAGATCTTCAATCAGCTGCAAAAGAAAAGGGCCCTTATGAAATTCCTCGAGCCACTAAATAGTTCCTTAAACTTTAGCACCTAACAGACCTCATAAGTCATAAGAAAGTTAAAAAAAAAAAAAAAAAAATAGAGAGGTCAAAAAGAATTCAAACTAGGATCACGAGAGGAAGAAGTGGCCATGAAATATGAAAGATCGATTTTCGTCAAATTCTGTCATCCCTCAAAAAAAACAGATTCTAATTTCAAGAAAGACCAATTGAATATCTCTTTTAAGTTTGAAAAGCCACAAATGATGAATAATTCTTTCTTCTATTTTGCTTTCCGTTTTAGTCATTTCTCAACGAACTTAATAGTGTCATCGAACAACAACAACAACAATTAAAAATAAAAAAAAAACAAAACAAAACGAAGTAAAAAAAATTTAGTCAAGAATTACCTGATTTCCAATTTAGGAAATTGGGGATATTCTGAAAGGACTGGTTTTCACTTTCCAAGTCAACCCAGAAGTAAACGTAGTTGGTACTAGATGATCATGGTTCGAAAATCTCACAGACACCTTCTAGATTATTTAGAGAGGAAATGAAAATGTGTATGGATGAGGGTGGCTAAGCGCAGCGGAGTGAGGGGGGCGGAGATGGTGGTCTTGAGCTGCTGTACGGCGGGAGAGGGTGGTCTTGAGGACTGAGGATGAATTAGAAAGCGGCATCTGAATGAATAATTTGGCTAAAGCAAATGGAGCAAACAGGGAAACAATAAAGTATTTCCCACTACCTTTTTTGAGTCACGCATCTTTTGCTCTTTCGCTTTTGACTTCTTTTCAGTTTTCCACTTTTATAAGGTTTAGTTTGGAGGAAATATAGCATCTTACCCTAAAAACTTAACCCAAATCAATTGTTGACTAAAACATAAGAAAACATAAATTTTACCCTATTTTTGTCTAATAGGTCTAAAATACCCCTGAATTTCTTTTCCTTTTATTTCTTTACTTCTACTCTCTCTTTCTCTTTTTCTCTCACTCGTTTCTTCTTCTTCTTCTTTTTAATTTCAAATCTGCTCTCTCTCTCTCTCTCTCTCTCTGAAAACAAATTAGGGTTCTCCATTAGGCATCACTAGTTTTCTGGGCGGCGGCACTTCTCAGGATGACGGCGACGGTGTGGTGGTTTCTCTCCGGCGACGACTTCAGAGGTTGACAACTTCAGAGGACGACTCCGGCGCTCTTCAGAGGCTGTGGGAGGTGCTCCTCCTAGGCGTCTCCCTTCCCCTCTCTCTCTCTCTCTCTCTCTCCCCTCCCTCTCATTCTTTTTCAAATCTAATTTTCTTTTATGTAGATCTAGGGTTTGTTTTTTTTTGGCTGATTTAGGCTAAAAAAAAAGTTCTTGAAGAGAGGCGTAAGCATGGGTGATTTTTCATGAATTTTATTGTTGTGATTTTGTGTGTTCTTGCTATTATTTGGGCATGTTTTTGCAATTTTTGGTGAAATTGATGGATTAGGGAATAGGTTAAATTTTGATGATATGAAATGCTCATTTTTTTTGGAAGATTTAGCAAAATTCGTAGGGTTTTTTATTTGCGAATTTGTTAGAATTTAGCAAAAAAAACTTATATATAAGAATTTTTCAAATTCTTACTGTCTCTGATAAATTCGGTAAGAAATTATTTGTTTTCTTACCTTTCTGTAGTTTTGTGGTTGCCACAGTTCTATTTCGTCTAGCATTTTTAAGAATCTGCGAATTTGTAAGATTTTGTCATTTTATTACGATTGAGTTGGTAAGAATATGTAAAATTCTTACATTATCTAAAGTATTTTCTTTCCTCTCGCAAATTCATGGGATTTTTTATCTCTGTTATTCTAACCAAATGATTTAGAGATGTAAGAATTTGACAAATTGTTACTGAGTGAAATTGACAAATTCTTACTGAGTCAAATGTAAGAAATTGACTTGATTAGAATTTGTAAATTTCTTACTCTATCTAAAGAGTTTGGTAAGAAATCGTAAATTGCTTACCGTTATGATAAGAATCTATCAAATTTTTATGGGCTATGAAATGTTCGGTAAGAAATTGTTTGTTTCTTACGTTTCTTACAGTCTACAAATTCTTATGATCGACTTGGTAAGACTACGTAAAATTCTTACATTATCTAAAGCATTTTATTTCCTCTCGCAGGTTCATGGGATTTTTGCAAAGTTTTTTGCTGGAACTTATTGTATGAAATGTTCGGCCAGCGACAACTATGAGACGGGAAAGACGAGAAGATGCCTTGAATATTGGATTGATTACCGGTCCACATTTTTTTTTCTTCTTATTTTTTCTTTTTCTTTTTCCTTTAAAAAAGAACACATTCATACCCTTTTTATTGTACTTTTTTTAAGAAATTGCTCATTTCCTATATTTTTATTGAAATTTCTTACCAAGTTCAACATAAGAAATTCATACTTTCTTACCATGTAGAAAACTACACATTTCATATCATTTTTATTGTATTTTGTAAGAAATTACTCATTTCTTACTTTTTATTGAAATTTCTTACTAAGTTACGACCACGTATACAAATTGTTCACTAAGTATAACATAAGAAATTGTGAAATTATTACCAAAATAGCAGACTTGATAAGAAATTGATATGTTCTCACCAAGTTCAACATAAATAATTATGCAATTCTTACATAAATTAGAGAAGAATGTAAGATTTTTTGCTTATTGTTTAACGAGTTGGAGAATGTAAGAATTTGACAATTTCTTATCAAGTTATTTTGTAGAACGAATATTTTCAAAGATAATTCGTAAGAAATTGTTAAATTCTTATCAAAACGAGTCAGAGAGCTCGTAACTCTTTACCGTTAAAAAAAACAAAAAAAGGAAAAAAAAAGAAAAAGAAGGATAACTAGAAAAAAGAAAAAAAAAACAAAAAAAAAATGAATATTAGAGAAAAAAAACAGGAGAGGAAAAGGAAAAAAAAGGAAAAGAAAAAAGAAGAGAGAAGAGAAAGAGAGAGAGAGTAGAGAGAGAAAACTATCACCACCATTCATGTTCCCTCACATGTGGGGAAAGAAAGAGAGAGAAGAGAGTGAGAGGAGAGAGAAAAAGGTGAGAAGAGAGAGAGTGTAAGAAAAAGTGAAAATAGGGGTAATATGGGGAGAATTTTGAATTGTGGGGTAAAATTTGTATTTTTTTATATTTTGGTCAACATTTCATTTTCATTAAGTTTTTGGGGCATTTTAGTTTTTGCCCCTTTAGTTTGTCGTTTTTACAAATAACTAGTACTACCTTCAACCCACCAAAGTAGTCTCATTTACTTTTTTGACTTTTCCGATATGTATAAAAACGATACTTCAAAATTATATTTTAAAACTCGTACTAGGTTTTGATGGAAATACGTGCCGAAAAAATCAAAAAAGTAAATGGGACTACTTATATGGGTTGGAGGTAGTATGTCACTCGTGCGATGCACGGAAAGAGTTTTTTAACTTTGTTTTTGTAAATGTTCATGTTTTATCTCCAAAATATATCCTTAAAACTACTAATAGTTATATGATTATTTTGATGCGTAAATATAAATATTACCATCTCCAACACTAAATTCTTGTTTTTTGTTAATAATCCAAACAAATCAACACGATATTCCAAAAAAAAAAAAAAAGCCAAATTATTCTTTTTTATTAGGCAAATTAAGGCCCCGCCACAGAAGACTTAAACCCGGGACCTTTGGTCCAAGGCTTAACCCCCTACCGATAGGTCAACACACGCACACATTAGCCAAATTATTTGAAAGGCCATTACGGATTGTGCCCTAAACTACACTTGATAAATTAACTACTTTAGGGGCCGTTTGGTTAGAGGGAAGGGAAAGGGAAAGGAATCAACAAAGGGAAAGAAAAGGAATGAAATGGGAATGATTACCTATTTTCCACTTCGTTTGATTGGAACAGGAAAGGGAATCAAATTCTATTATATTTGCATGAATTATTATTATTTAAATAATATATTATTATTATTATTATTATATATAATATATTGAATTCAAATTTAAATAAATATAATATAAATATTATGTATATAATATATTGATTTAATATTATAATATATAAGTAACACAATATATATTTGCATTAATTATTATTATTTAAATAATGTAATATTAGAGTATTATTATTATTTATTATTATTGTTATTATTATTATTATTATTATTATTATATATTGATTTCAAATTTAAATAAATATATTATAAATATTATGTATATAATATATATTGATTTAATATTATAATATAAGTAATATTATATTTGTTTGCATGAATTATCATTATTTAAATAATATAAAATAATATTATTTTAAAATAATATACTAATTTATTATTATTATTATTATATATTTATTTAATATTATACTCCCTCCGTCTCGCCGAATTCGCCTTGTTTCTTTTTTGCCTTTTTTGGCACTCTTTTCCACGCTTCTCTACGATGGGTTTTAAAATGGATTTTTAAAGAATTCTTTCTTTTACGGGATACTACGGCTGTCGTAGTATCCCGTAAAGAAAGAATCTTTAAAAATCCATTTTAAAACCCATCATAGAGAAGCGTGGAAAAGAGTGCCAAAAAGGCAAAAAAGAAACAAGGCGAATTCGGCGAGACGGATGGAGTATAATATAAGTAACGCAATATATGTTTGCATGAATTATTATTATTTAAATAATGTAATATTGTTATTATTATTATTATTATTATTATTATTATTAATAATATATATATATATATATTAATTTCAAATTTAAATAAATATAATATAAATATTATTATGTATATAATATATTGATTTAATATTATAATATATGTAACATTATATATGTTTGCATGAAGTATCACTATTTAAATAATATAATATAATATTATTTTAAAATAATGTAATAACTAATTATTATTATTATTATTATTGGTGTTTTTGGAGTATAATTTTTTTAGAGAGAGCAATAAGGGGAAAGGGAATCTCATTCCTTGGAAAATAGGAGGGAATGAGAAAGGGGGAAAATGGGGTAATCCATTCCCTTAAAGAGGGGAAAGGGAATGATTGAAAAGTGTAACCAAACATGAACAAAGGAAATCAGAGCTACTGATTCCCTTTCCCTTTCCTGATTACCCCGAAACAAACGGCCCCTTAGTGTCTTCTTCAGAGACTTATATGTTTCTATTCACGATTCAACTTCTCTCCAATATATCTACAACAATTTTTATTTTATTTTTAAAAAAAGAAAAGAAAAAAGACTAATATACCAAATTCAAATATTATAAAGTGGGATGTGTTTAGTTTAGCAAATTGCAATGCGTATCACTGCATTTTGCAGATGCATAATTTGAAGACTCACCTGCGTATCTTTTTTCAAATCAAAATGAGCCATTAAGGCATGAAGAGTCGGACAGTTAAAAGAAATTGAAAGATAATAAAATTAGTACAATAGCACATCAAATTATTACTTGAAAAATTCTAAATACACTGAAATATGATCACATAATTTTATTTTTAATATACGTTGATAATGTGATTGAATTGGAAGAGCACAATTGATAATGAAATTGAGAAGTGAAGGCAGCGAGGGATCAATCGAATGCTCTATCAAGATGATCTAAAATGTAAGTATGTAACACCATAACCACATGATGAAGTATGAAGTTTTGTGATATTTAGACATTGAAATTGGCTAAGTTCAAAATTTGAATTTGAATCTATTGGAATTCGAAAAATATTTTATGATAAAGTAGCTTTTGCTACGTCCCGAGCATCGCAAATTGCAATCTGAAGCTTTGCTGCAAAAAAACAACTAACGTCATATTTTGGCCAAAAACCATAGCAATAATAATTTTTGTTGTAATTTGTCATACAATTTTAGACGGAAATACCATTTGCTATTGGTTCTCCGGCAGTGCTAATTAATATCATCCCTAAAAAAATAGTGCAAATGATATCTTTGGCATCGAACATTGTGCTAAAAATAATTACCTTGTGGTTAACAATGGTGGCATGCATAAAGGGATGCATTGAATATAAAACAATAAAATAATCTGAATATAATTGAATGATTATATTTATTCATAGGTTCCAAATTAGTAGCTTAATATGTTTCACACAAAAAATGTCAGAATGCTATCAAACTCCAAAAAAAAATAAAAAAAATGCACAAATTAAAGAAATTAGAATACTATTACAATATTTATTTATGTTATACATTTTGTTTAGAGAAGTACTCCATATATAATAATAATAATAATTTTTAACTATAAGAAAAAAAAAATGCAACTAAAAGATAAAATGACAGAAACCTAAAACTTTATTGGTGCCGCCCATCTTCCTGTTCTTATGATTCACAACCGCACCATAGCCATTTTCAACGGAAAATAGACGTTAGGCAATAGATTACTAAGGTTGGTGAAGGATTTGTGCTCCAAACATGAGAATTCGCCGCAATCGGCCTTGACTCCAACACGATATGATCAGCGGTATTTGAGGAATGCGATCGAGAGTAAGAAGAGGGTGGTGAGCCGGCCTCCTAAATTTTTTGACACTATGTTGCATTAACAAAAGTAAAAGAAATAATGAATATGATTTTTATAAACACAAAAATTTATTCCAAATCTCAAAAACAACTAAAAACAAAAATAACACACAATATCATTTGCAAGCAATCTTATGACCTGATTAAAGGCACCTCATATCAAAGAGAGCATATTATTAACAATATCAAAATAGTAGTAACACAAATGAGAAGTCGCTTGATTATATATAGATGAACAAATAAGCATTGACTGCAGCAAGCTACTAATTAAATTCTTAATCTGAAATTCAAATCCGTGTGAGATTCGTGCCATGATGCAGGCGGCTGTGGGATATGAAAGGCCTCTTGTTGTATTGGGTTGTCAACCTGTGATACACAGATTTAGAGAACACTTTTTTTATTATTTCAATTGGCAAGAAAAATAAAAAGATTTGTTGCTAACAAAATAAAATAGAAGTTTAGGCGGGAAACTACTTGGGCTCATGTTTTCTGTTTTTATATATATATAATAGATTTCTACAGTTTTTAAAGACTAATTTACCATAACTTAATAATGAGTAATGCTCTAATACCCACTGTGGGTACATTTAATGTATTCACGAATAACGTGACATTGGCATAAATAAAAAAATTAATAAAAGATATGAATATCTAACACGCGTGTATAGATTATTGCGTTTACATTTGATATGATTATGTAAATGTTTGCTATAAATAGTCTATGAAAATATTATAGGATGAAAATTATTTGGAACTATAATTATAATTATAATATTAATAATAGCAAATTAATATTGGGACAAAGTATTGAAATCACACCAACACTGAGTAGAAATAATCCAATTGGCAATATAATTGGAGCTTTAAAAATATTAATGCTGAAGCCCACATCTCCTCCATTAATGACAATGTAGATTATACAAAGAAAAGAAAAATCAAAAAATGTAAAAAGAAGATATGACAAAAACCCTAAAACGCTCATAGGAGACTCGCCGCCGCTTCTTCAACTTCTTATCCGGTCTTCTTCTTACTCGAAGTGGGAAAATGAAAAAAAGACAAAGTTAAATTAAGTTTGTATAAAAATTGCTCAAGATATGCACAATAATTTACTTGAATTAATGGCTTCGCATATTCAATTGTCATATCGTTTCCATTACCGCCTTCATTTTCCACGAGCATCATCCAAGTTCGCCGCTGCGATCTACATCTCAGAAAGTAAGTTGATTATATGAACTTACCACAATTTACGATTTTAACAGAAAATAATCGAAAATGGTTGATACAACAGCATAGAACTACAACAAAAACTATTTTTTTTAACAGAAAATAATCAAAAATGGTTGATACAACAACATAGAACTACAAAAGGAACAAAGTGTTCACTGCGGTGCAGAGGAGAGATGACAAAATCCATTATTTATAGGCAACTCTCCATAATTTTGTTTCCGAAAATTTAAATTTTGAATTTGAATTTACTTGAGTTGCTATGTGGAAACAGTATTGGGAACAGAACAGACGTGTATTGGAATTTTGAAAACTAAAGTAAAATTGGGTTAGATAGCAGCCACTTTTCAGATAATGATTGCAGCATGCACAAGATGGTAATACTATTTTAATAAAAAAAAGAGATGAACGATTGTTGTGGAATTTGGGCGGGAAAGTGGATGTGAAAATGTTTTCTGCTTTAATATATATAATAGATAGATGGTGCCAAATGTAACTTAAATCAGAATCCAAACATAAATTCCGTTATTTTATACCTTACTACTATATTGGACATACATCATTTTTAGGCTCTTTTCTTTTTTTGTTACCAAGTCTTACAATATAATTTAACACTTTAATACTTTAACACTTTACATTTTAACACTTTAATAATATTAAAAATACAATATGAACCCATAATTATTTCATTTTAATACTTTAATACTTTAACTTATTAACATATCATCAAAACACATTAAACTTTATGTCGAAATTTTTGAGTCCAAAGATCATGGACGGAGGGAGGGAGTACTTGGTTGTGTTTGTATCCATCAACACTTCATGAATCTTGGCAAAGATTTCGAGTTTCAATCTTTAATTACATTATCATTAAAAATATATATATATATATATATATATATATATATATATATATAAGTGAAATTGTATGATTGCTTCCATTCTGATATAATAATATCCTATTATGGGAGACTGGGAGTAAAAGTGAAGACACAAGATAATGAATCAAAGCATAAGCATAATTTTTAGAGTTTGAGCACAATCGTAACTGAAACCATAAAAATAATATAGAAGGAACCATCATAGATTTATTATCAATAATTACTTTCCCCCAAATAAATAAAAAATGAGAAAAAAAGAAGAAAAAGAATTACCTGATTTTCAGTTAATGAAATTGGAGATTTTCTGAGATTTGGCACTAGATGAACATGATTCCAATCTCAAGAACACGTTGAAGATTAACTTGAAATAGTATGGTTGACAATGGCTGAGCGCGGCGGAGAGAGGATGGCGGAGGTGGTGGTCGGCAGGAGAGTGGCATTCGAATTACTTCGTTAATGAGCAAAGACTTAGAGCTTTGGTAAAAAAAGAGTAAAATATTTGCCAACTACCTTTGCTGCATCTTTTGCTTTTTCACTATTTTTTCAGTCTTTTTTTCAACGGATTGTCGTATGCAAGTAAACTGGGATAAGTCATAAGTGTATGTATTGTTTATTTATTCGACGAACTACCTTGATCCCAGGAAAAAAATGGGTAAAACTGGGATAAAAATGAACAAAAATTGCGTACTGTACTGAGAAAAAGGTCCTAAAAATTTTAAGAAGCATAGCTATTAACATGGAGGCCAAAATTTCTCATGGAGGAAAAGAAAAAAAACAATGTCCATAACCAAAGATCAGATTCAGCTTTCTCTCTTCACTCGTTTGCTCGGAATGAGATCCGTCAGAGCATCAGTGAGAACAGTAGTGGAAGTGGAAGAAAGAGATGCTTTCAGTATGCCCAAAGCCTGCACCACCAACAACAACAAATAAACACATCTCAAAATCTAAAACGCAGTACACAGTGAGAACAAATCTAACAAATTAAGATTGCAAATTGTAATATTAACTACCTCTTTCGTTCCGATTTGCAGCTCCACTTCTTCGACATCGGAAATCGCGACTTTCTGCTCCTGGAGTGTGGAAAGCATGACCATGAAGGAGAAAGGCACAACAGTTAAATCATCCATCACCTGGTAACTCCTAAGCAAGGGTTCCTTAGTGGCGGGATGAATGTTGTTTTTCAGGAAATCCGGGTTCAGTAGCTTAGTTTTCATACCTTTCTTGAAATACTTGTCATCTATCAATTCAGCTGCGCTACGGTACAAGCTGTTTATAGCCTTAAAACTAGTCTTACCCTCTACAAGCTGCAATACTATTCTTTATGGGAGGTTGAAGATACAAAACAGAAACTTCAAGAAATCTTCCTTAGCTTGAGCAATCACCAACTTACGTGTAGATCTCTCTATTGTCACTTTCAAACTTACATTTCTACTGGCACTTTGTCCAGAAATCTGAAGAAATGATTTGAATGGCTGGGATTCAAGAATATTTGCAGAGTTCGTTCTGTTTAGGATAACGTCCGTTAATAGAGTTGAGGATGT
This sequence comes from Mentha longifolia, assembly GCA_001642375.2. Classification (NCBI taxonomy): domain Eukaryota; kingdom Viridiplantae; phylum Streptophyta; class Magnoliopsida; order Lamiales; family Lamiaceae; genus Mentha; species Mentha longifolia. Next base: position 2,730,614 of record CM038119.1, read on the forward strand.
CAATGATGCCTTCAACAAACTTATAATCTAATAATAAAAAAAAATACACAAAATAATTAACAGAGTAAATAACCAAATTAAACTGGAGGAAGATTAAATATTCAATGAAGTCAAGAATCACCTCACTCTGCCCGAACTCCACTTGGATTTGCTCCGCCCCATCCATGTTTGTGATTCCAAGAAAGCTTGTGATTCGGAGGAGTCCAGACTCACTCGGCAAAATCTGCAGATCATCAGTGATTATGAAAGATGTTCCTTTCAAAGCCATCATAATCAAACCCTTTCGAACATGCGGCTGCAGTCTTGTAACTATAACATCCGCATTTTTTACAAGACTTTCCACAGTAGTCCGCACCACAATATGAACATTTGACATGTGAAATAGAATCAGAGATATTCAGTTTCAGCCTCTGATATTCAGCTTTGAAGGAACTTCTCGGATTGAGGAGAGCAGTCTTCTTCGCATCATCCATTAAGGATCTATCAAGATTCGCTAAGCTACGGTACAAATTGCTAAAGCTTCCGATGGTGGGAGCCTTATCTCCATACTCTTTTTCGAGGATTTTGAAGATTCTTCCCAAAGGCAAAGTCAAGAAGCTTAATAAAATATCCGTGAAATCGCTGTTGGCTTCTGCAAGTAGTACCTTACTTTTCTCTTTATTCATCATCGCTTTGAAAAGCAGCTTAATTTTATTGTTAGCTCCAACCATTCTGCTAGTATTAGTATTGATTACTGGTGCAAGCGATTAGACAAAAAGTTTAACAATATTACCAAATTCCAGGATTAGAGATTCACCCAACTCACGTAGTACTAATTGATACAGTTAAAAATACAAGTAAAATACTCCATAATACAGTATGAATTAGAGATAACTAGGTTAAGAATTTACCTGAATAATTTCCTGATTCTGAAACGCAGCTTAGTGTTCTTGTTAGCTCAAACCATTCTGCTAGTATTAGAATCGATTACTGGTGCAAGCGATTAGAACAAAGGTTAACGATAATACCAAATTCCAGTATTTGAGATCCCCCAACTCACGTCGTACTAATTGATAGGATGTGGCCCAGAAGAAATAGAAGTGAAGCCCAATATCAAGCCCAATATCAAGCCCAAGAGAAATTAGGGTTAGAGTTATGTAAATCCTCTATAAATAGAGGAAAGAAACCTTGTAAAGGGGACGGCAAGTATTCGAATAAAATTCATACTCTTGCTCCGTGGATGTAGATCTCACAAAAGATCGAACCACGTAATTTTCTGGTGTTCTTTTACATTCTCTCTACGCTATTTAATTTCCCCAAGAAAATCAAGATCCAACACTGGCGCCGTCTGTGGGAAACGATCAATTTGTGTTTCAGATCAAAAAATTTCTTTGGGGATTTAGGCGCAGAGAATGAAAAAAAAAAAATTGCTGAAGCATCTATGTCGTTCGGGAGAGAGAGAGAGGAGTTAAGGAGAGAGAAGGGAGTGGGGCGAAAAGGACAAACACGTTCAAATTGGTAAAGCAGCGGCGGCGGACGGAACCGCTGAGCAGCAGCGGTGGACAGAGTTGCTGTAAGCAGCCCAGCAGCACCTCTCCCACGAGGAAGGCACCGCCGCCACTCCATCGACGTCCCCGCAGCCCCCACGAAGAGCAGCCGAGCTACCAACGCCGAGCTGCGCCTCCGCCACGAAAGCGACGACGTTGCACCTGCACCAGCAGCAGGCCGAGCTGCACTAGCAGCACCGCCGAGCTCCCCGTCGAGCTCCCTCGACGATCTGCGAGCTGACGTCGCAGCAGCACCGCCCCCATCGAGCTGTAAGCCGACGTCGCCGAAGCACCGCCGAACTCCCCATCGAGCTGCAAGCCGACGTGGCCGAAGCACCGCCGAACTCCCCATCGAGCTGCAAGCCGACGTCGCAGCAGCACTGCCGAGCTCCCCATCGAACTCCCCTTGACGAGCTGCACCGCGACACCTCCGACGAGCACCTCCGCTAAGCAGCAGGCCGAACTCACCCGCGCCATGCGCGACGCCACAGCCGCAGCTGCATGCAGAGCTCGCCCACGCCGAGTTGCCGACTCCGAGCTGCCGAGTACGCCGAGTCAGCAGCACCACCGATCTGCACTCAACGAGCTACAGCCACCTCCAGGCCTGGCTGCGAGCTGACGTCGCTACGCCGCGCCAGGCTGTAGCCGGGAAGCAGCACCTCCATGCCGAGCTTCACTCACGAAGTCGAAGACGACGACGTCATGAACGCCGGGCTGTAGCCGAGAAGCAACACCTCCATGCCGAGCTTCACTCACGAAGTCGAAGGCGACGACGTCATGAACGCCGAGCTGTCGTGATGAAGGGCAGCCGAGCTGCACCGATGCCGCGCTCGCGCCGAAGCACGACTCCGTCGAAGAGATGACGAGCTGAACTCGACGAGCTGCGACATTTCTGCCGAACTCCTCCGCCGAGCTCCCCATCGAGCTCTCCCGACAAGCTGCAAGCCGATGTCGCCGCAGCACTGTCGTGCGCCTCCACCGAGCCCCCGAGACGACGCCGCAGCTGTAGCACCTCCGAGCTCCCCATCGAGCAGAGCAGCCGAGGTATGAGCCGACGTCGCCGAAGCACCGTCGAGCTCGCCCGTCGCATAAGTGTCGAGCTGCAGCCACCTCGCCCCCGCCGTAGTGCAGCACCGCCAAGCTGCACCTACGTGGGCCGACGTCGCCGCAGCAGCCAAGCACCGACGAGCTGCACAGCCGAGCTCTTCTGTCGGGCCCCTCGCCGAGCTGCACCACCTCCTAACCGAGCTATCGCGACGAAGGGCAGCCGAGCTGCACCGATGTCGAGCTCGTGCTTCGACCGACTCCGTCGTATAAGTGCCGAGCTGCACTCGACGAGCCGCAGCCAAGTGCTCTCAAAAGCCAATCCTCGTCTCACGACGAGCTGTGAGCCGACGTCGCCGAAGCACCGCCGAACTCCCCATCGAGCTGCAAGCCGACGTCGCCGAAGCACCGCCGAACTCCCCATCGAGCTGTAAGCCGACGTCGCCGAAACACCGCCGAACTCCCCATCGAGCTGTAAGCCGACGTCGCCGAAGCACCGCCGAACTCCCCATCGAGCTGCAAGCCGACGTCACCGAAGCACCGCCGAACTCCCCATCGAGCTGCAACCCGACGTCGCCGAAGCACCGCCGAACTCCCCATCGAGCTGCAAGCCGACGTCGCCGAAGCATCGCCAATCTGCGATTTGCAACCTTTCGAAATTCTTGGAAATTAAATTTCCGATGAATTTTCTACACAGCAATTTAATCAGAAATAAAAAATTCCAGCCAGGGGCTCTGCCCCTTGGACCCCGCCAGGGGCTGCCGCCCCTTGGACCCCGCTATCGGGGGCGCTGCCCCCGAACCCCCGCCATGCCGACGTCGTCGCTGAGGCACCACCGAGCACTGAGCCAACATTGCCACGAAGCTTCTACATCGAAGCATGACGCCGACCTCTCAACGCAGACTCATCAAGAAAAGCCCCGAGAATGTCTTCTCGCGAAGGTCAATTCTTAACTCTAATTTCTTTTATATATATATATATATACTAAAGCCAATCCTCGTCTCACGATGAGGAAGAGCTACCTAAAATTTAAACGCGCGTAGGGAGACCACTCCTATCGATAAATTCGGCAAACAAGGAACACGTAAGCCAAAACTTCTTCTTTAGACGAAGTGGCTACGAAGGCCAAAACTTCGTCTCTAGACGAAGTGGCTAATCGAAAGCCGAAACTTCATCTCTAGATGAAGTGGCTAATCGAAAGCCGGAACTTCGTCTCTAGACGAAGTGGCTAATCAAAAGCCAAAACTTCATCTCTAGATGAAGTGGCTAATCGAAAGCCGAAACTTCGTCTTTAGATGAAATGGCTAATCGAAAGCTGGAACTTCGTCTCTAGACGAAGTGGCTAATCAAAAGCCGAAACTTCATCTCTAGATGAAGTGGCTAATCGAAAGCCGAAACTTCGTCTCTAGACGAAGTGGCTAATCAAAAGCCGAAACTTCATCTCTAGATGAAGTGGCTAAATGAAAGCCGAAAACTTCTTCTCTAGATGAAGTGGCTAATCGAAAGCCGAAACTTCGTCTTTAGATGAAGTGGCTAATCGAAAGCCGAAACCTCGTCTTTAGATGAGGTGGCTATTTTAAAGCCAAAACTTCATCTTTAGACGAAGTGGCTATTTGAAAATCGAAACTTCGTCTTCGAACGAAGTGGTTAACTTAAAGCCAAAACTTCGTCATCAAATGAAGTGGCTATTTCAAAACCGAAACTTCGTCTTCGAACGAAGTGGTTAACTTAAAGCCAAAACTTCGTCATCAAACGAAGTGGCTATTTCAAAACCGAAACTTCGTCTTCGAACGAAGTGGTTAACTTTAAGCCAAAACTTCGCCTTACAACGGAGTAGAGCTATTTAAAAGCCTAAACTCGTCTAAGACGAGTACGAGCTAGCATTTCGACTTCATCGAAATTCCAATTTCGATGGGGCAAGGCAATTCAAGTTCGACCTCAAATCACACCCTCACTTCTATGTCTTTTTGGGGAGGGATGTGATAGGATGTGGCCCAGAAGAAATAGAAGTGAAGCCCAATATCAAGCCCAAGAGAAATTAGGGTTAGAGTTATGTAAATCCTCTATAAATAGAGGAAAGAAACCTTGTAAAGGGGACGGCAAGTATTCGAATAAAATTCATACTCTTGCTCCGTGGATGTAGATCTCACAAAAGATCGAACCACGTAATTTTCTGGTGTTCTTTTACATTCTCTCTACGCTATTTAATTTCCCCAAGAAAATCAAGATCCAACACTAATCAATACAGTAAACAATACAAGCAAACACTCCATAATAGCTGGAACGCAATGAAGTAGAGATGACTAGGTTAAGAATTACCTTAATAATTTCCTGATTCTGAGGAGCGGTGGCTGAGCGCGGCGGATGGAGCGCCGTTGGGATGAGGCAGTGCGCACGGATTGGGCGGGAGAGGAAAAATAGGGCTGGGCTCATTTCGAAAAATTTCTTTCTTTTTTTATGTAAGAAAAATTACACAATCCCTTAATGGGAGCATAAAATATTGTCAAAAAAAAAAAAAAAAATTGACATTATTTTTAATATAATAAATCATACTCACTCCGTCCCAAACTACTTGTCTAGTATATTTAATTGGGTCGTCTCACACTACTTGTCCAATTTCTAAAAAATAAAACTATTAGCCTATTAAATGGACCACTAATCACTCAGCATCTACTTTTTCACCCACATTCAGCACGTATCCCAATATAATTTAAATTTAAAATTATTATATCTTGCTCGTTTGTTCTTTGATTTTTTATAATTTTTATATCAAATTAAAGATCTTAATATGATCTTTTATTTAAGATCAAACATCAATATGTTTGTACACATCTATGATGCTCTAGTTTTAAAACAATAAAATTTACATTAAAATATTAAACACTACACTTTATTTCTAAACATATTTTTCTTAAAACTCGTGCCGAAAAGGAATTGGACAAGTAAGGTGGGACGGAGGGAGTAATATATATTTATAAATAAAAATTAAAATTTAAAATAATTACTCATTAGTTTTGAATTTATCAACCGTAATATAAGTAACAAAATTGAAAATAAATGCCAAAAAAAAATCCCTCCGTACATTTATATTGAGATAATTCTATTTTGGTCTGTCCCATTCATAATTTTATTCCAACCGTCTCACTTCATTAGTCTCAATTTTTTCGTTTGTCCCATTTATTAGTCTCATTTCCATAAAATGAAAGAAATTAGTGGTGGATAAGGTCCTTTAAACCCTTTATCTCATAGTACTCTTGATTATTGTACCAAAAACAAATGAGACTAATAAAAATGAGACGGAGATAGTATTTCCTAATATATAAATTTTTAGCCCATTAGAGAAAATAGTTTAGCAAAAAAATAATTTCAGAAAATAAATTATTAAATTTTAATCATAGATCATTAAATAATGATATCTGAAAATTTTCAAAAATAAATAAATAAATAAATTTAAAACGAGTATAATCTTATAGCCACTTCTAATCACCTTCGTCTTAATTCTCGTGCCACATAAATGTTATCCCTACATAAGCGGGACATAGTGAGTAATTATAAAACCTAATTAGATGGGTGAACTTTAAAAAATAAAACTTAATCTTTATAAATTAAAATTATTAAAAAAACTTGCATAAAAACAGACTTCTGTCACTTCCAAGACGAACGTTTTTTTCCGGCACGAGAATTAAGGAGATGTTGTTAAGGAGGATAGTTATGTGATTAGCATTATTTTAATGAATATTTATTTCTATTAATTTTAATACTAATATTTTTAATTAGTTATTCTAAAATAATTTAATTTTTTTATGAATATTTTTTTTGAATAAAAATTATTATTATTATTATTATTATTATTATTATTATTATTATTATTATTTTTTAATTGCGCAAAAATTATTTCTCATGTTCATTATAACTGAATTTACAAGATAGCCGAAATTAGTGGGTTCAAAGAAATTTAAGATTTAATTAAGTAAAATAAGGACTCAATTAGTGGGCCCTAATTTTTCTTAATATGCCTAATTCTTTCCAAAAAAAAAGGAAACGTGTCATCTTGTACGAGACGGCCCAAAAAAGAATACGCATCGTCTTGAACATGACATAGGTAGGGGTGGGAAAAAATACCGAAATATTGAAATACCGACGATACTGTACCGAAAAAAAACCGAAAATGTCAAAATCACCGGTATACTGAATTTTCGGTACGGTATTTATACCTTACCGAGCGATTTTGATACGGTACCGGTATCCAAAGTCACAATATCACAGTATTACCGGAAAATACCGATACCGCGGCATTACCGGTAATGCCGAACAATACCGACACCGCGGCAATACCGTTAAATACCGATATTTTGCCGAATATTTTATATATTTTTATTTATAGTAATATTTTTATATTTTACTAATTCAAATTTTAAATACAACCTTAATTAAAATTTTAATACCATTTAATAATATACAAGATGTATACCAGAAAGATGCTATAAATATATTATGCATAATTTTTCTTTATAATCTTTTAATGATTATAATACATAAACTAACAAAGAAAATAATTTATTGTACTAGTATAATGTAATAAGTTGCAAAATTAATTTACACTTGTTAAATATGTAGTAGTATATAATAGTTCATAATTCATACAAACTTTTATACTATTGTAATTTCAAAATCAATATATATAAATATATATATATATATATATATATTAAAAGATTATAATACCATGTTAATCATTGACACATTGAGAATTAATGAATTATGACTCTATGAAATTCAAAATTAGTTATGATCACGCTAAAAGAATTTATGATCACGCTAATGCTAGTGCTTGCAAAAATAAAATATTATGAATAATTTAATATAATTTGGTATATATCTTAAGAAAAAACTATTCATTTCTTTTATGAGATATATATCAATAAACATGATATATAATTGTATTTAAGTGTGATTTCTCAAAGATTTGGCATAACTACGTCGGTTGTTGACTATTGAGCATTAATGAACTATGACTCTATGAGATTTGAAGTGAATAAATGATTTATGATCATGCTAATGCTAATGCTAATGCTTGTAAAAATAAAATATTATGAATAATTTAATATAATTTGGTAAATATTTTAAGAAAAACTTTTTATTTCTAACAAAGTATATATCAACAAACACGATAATTGTATTTAAGTAATATTTTTCAAGATTTGGCATATCTATGTCAATCGTTGACACATAGAGAACTAATGAACTATGACTCTATAAAATAAAATATTATGAATAACTCGCAATTTGTATGTTTCATAGGACTATTAAAGTGTTCATGCTTCTTTAATTTTGCATTTTATTAGTAATTATTTAGTAGGTAGATCAACATGCTTGAAAAAAAAATATATGAATTTTCAGTTTCGGTATTATTTTCGGTATTTCGGTATTACCGTTCGGATTCGGTATTACCGAATAATCGGCACGACATCGGTATCCATTTCGACCAATGCTGAATTTTTGGTATACCAGTATGCGGTATACCGAAACCTTCGGCACGGCATCAATATCAAGAATTCAATACCAGTCGGTATCGGTATTGGGTAAAAAAATCAATATCTCGTACCGACCCGCCCTTAGACATAGGTTGTAGAAATTATGATAAGATGGAGACATAGGTGTCATGCGTGTATTATGGAATCTAATCAATTACTTTGTGCACGATTCCTACATAAAATACAGATTGAATAAAATTCATTTAACCAATCTCTCATTTACAAACTCCCCTGATCTAACTACAGTTTCTTTTCAAAAGAAAAGGTTACACAACATTATAGGTGACCAAAATAATTGTACCCACCAACCCATATAAGTACTCATATTCAGAGGGTTTGTACTCATACCCGTATTCGGTGATTCAGGTTCGGAACCGTACCTGTCAAAAGCGGCAGTTCGTGTACGGGTACTGAAAGTTAGAACCGTAACCCGTCGGTTCTTATACCCACCGACCTGCCATTTTGATATATATTTCATCTAAAATATATATTTTTGTTTTTAGTTTAATTATACATGCACTATTTTTCCTACTTTAGTATTTTTTCTATTAAATTTTCACCAAATATGTTTTAAATGTGCTCGGCCCTTGGAGATTAAACTTTTAAATAACTTGATCTCCAACGATTTAATATTTGGAGGTCGAGTTTAGATTTAAGTTATTGGAATCTTTAAAAAAAATACTAATATTTTTCTATTGCAAATATTTGTCTGATATACTATTATCCTATTATGGGAGTAAAAGTGAAGACACAGAACAAAAGATAATGAATAATGATTTGCATATCAAGAAGGTCAAAAATGCTGAAGAAGCAAGCTCCATAGCTCAGACTATTAATTCAAGAACCACAACTATTAATATAAGCAATAGAAGGATGGAAACTCAGAGGTTAAACCTCACTAGTGACGGTCGTTGTTTAATCGGTGTGGGACTCAGCAGAGCATCAGTGAGTGTAAGAGAAGCCTTCAGTATGCTCAAAGCCTGCATCAACAAAAAATTCATCTACAGAATACATCATCTTTATTCTTTACTCAAAGGAGGGATGAAAGATTTGAAATTTAATTATATTACCTCTTTCAATCCGATTTGCAGCTCCACTTCTTTCACATCAGATACCGTTACTTTCATCTCATTTAGACCGGAAAGGATGGAAGAGATACATAAAGGTGTCACCTGATAAATTCGCGGTCCTTCAAGATAATTCCCCTGCCCTTTCGGAAACTTAACAGAAGAAAACAACGAGATATTATCAATGTTGTTAGCAGGCAAGGGTTCTTCTGTGAGGGGAAGAATGTGGTCTTTGGAAATACAACCATGAGGCAGATTTGGTTTCATTAGCCTCTCTTTTGTAATCGGAGTTTTGAAATACTTGCCATCTAAATGATCTATCGTGCTCCGGTACAAGTTGTCTATAGCCTTTATACCAGTTGTTCCACCCAAAAGTGCTCAACTCCTCCCATAGGGATATTCAAGAAACTAAACAAGAACTCTACAAAATCCTCCCCGACTTGAGCATGCAATAACTTACCATTAGATTTTTGTACCATGATTTTCAAATTCATCTTCTTGGAGTTGGGATCTTCTTCAATCTGGTTTAGTGAAGTCCGAGGTTCATATTCCACAGTCACAGAATTTGCCTGACTTGTTTTATTCAGTATGAGGTCCGACAATGGGGTTTGTGAGTTCAACGATGCCTTCAATAAGTTCATAATCTAACAACAGCAGAGGCAGAGCAAGTGAGAACATAAAAAAAAAAAAAAAAAAAAAAAAGTGAAAAAAAAAATTGTTGATAGAGAATCTAGATTCGAAAATCACCTCATTCAACCCGAAGGACACTTTGATCGTCCCCGCCTTGTCAGTTTCTGCAATGCAAAGAGTGCTGATGACTCCTAAGAGTCCAGTCTCATATGGCAAAATCTGCAGATCGTCAGAGATTATGAAGGATGCTGTAGGTATGGTGAAAACTCCATCTCTAGAAACAGCTTCGGATCCTTTTCTCGATACTTCTTCATTCATTGTATTACTGCATTTATGGCAAGTAATGACACTATCATAGTACATGCTTACACTACGAATCTATTGGTTCCAGAGTGAAAGCCACAGAAGAAATACTTTGCAGGCTGATAATCACTTATCGTATTCAGTTTCGAAAGAACTTATCGGATTGAGTAGAGTGTTCTTAGCACCCTCAGTCCAGAAATGAGAGGTATGAAGATTTACTAAGCTATGGTACAAAGTGTTTAAGCTTCCAATGGTGGGTGCCACATCTCCATAATGCTTCTCGAGGACTTTCACCATTCTACCCAATGGCAAAGTCAAGAAACTTAACAAAATGTCTGTGAAATGACTGTCAGCTTCTGCAAAGAGTACTTTACATTTCTCTTTGTTTATCATCACTCTCAATGAGAACTCTACTTCTTCAGCATCAGACAAAGGCTCGGACTCAGACTCAGAATCGGACATTTTGGAGGTCCTAACCAACGTTATATCCCACTGAATCCCATGAGTTTAATTACTATTTCTTCAAGAAAATGTATATCTTCATTCAGCTGAAAAAAAAAAAAAAAAAATTAAATTTCTTGAGCTGCTAAATAATTTCCCCTAATGGGTCTTGATCTATGATATAAATAAGGTCATCATAATTTCAGTTAACTCAATTTCCATTAATTTACCAAAATATATGTTGGTTTAGCATGTGAAACGAACGCTGCTTTAGAAAAACACAAACATTGGGCAACTCTTTTACTGTTTGATTTTCCGTTTTAGTCGTTGATCCACAAATCCAACAGAAAGCGAAGCATAATTTTTAGAGTTTGAGCACAATCGTAATTGAAACCATAAAAATAATATAGAAGGAACCATAGATTTATAACTCAATAATTTCTTTCCCCAAATAAAAAAGAATTACCTGATTTGGCACTAGATGAACATGATTCCAATCTCAATAAAACCTTCAAGATTACCTTGAAATAGTATGGTTGACAATGGCTGAGCGCGCGGAGAGAGGGCGGCGGAGGTGGTGGTCTTGAGCTGGCGGACGGGAGGAGAGAGTGAGGATGAGTGAGAAAGTGGCATTTGAATTACTTTGCTAAAGAGCAAAGGTTTGAGCGGTCAAAAAAAAAAAAAAAAAAGAGTAAAATATTGCCAACTACTGCCTTTGGCGCAACTTTTGCTTTTTCACTTTTTCTTCTTCGTCTGTTTTTCATGATTCTTCAAGTAAAACCGGAAGAAAACGTTTTTGATACTAGAAAAATCACCAAGATTTTCTAGATTGCAACAAGTAGTGGCAGCGGCGTGCTCGGAAAAAGGCGGCTGAGCGCGGCGGAAAAAGATATATAGCTCAAGAGTTACCTGAGTTCCAATTTATGAAATTGGGGATTTTCTGAAAAGATTGATTTTCAAGTCAACGTATACATTTGGCACTAGATGACCATGATTTCAGTGTCTTCTAAAAAGAAGTGTACGGATGAATGTGGCTGAGCGCGGCGGAGGGAGATGGCGGAGATGGCGATCTTGAGCTGCTAAACGGCAGGAGAAGGCGAGGTTTAGTGAGAAAGTAAGTAGAATCTCTGTATTAATCCACAATGGAGCAAAGATTTGAGTTTTGAGGAGTAAAATATTGCCACTACTACCTTTTGGCGCATCTTTTGCTTTTTCACTTTAAATTCTTTTTCTTTTTTATTTTGAAAAAAAAGAAAAGCTTTAAAGCTCTTTTCCTGTTTCAACTTCTCTACAAATAATTGGTCGTGTTTATAACCATTCATAATTTAGTATTCCAAAATTAAACTTAAATTTTAACACGACAATTAATAAACGTTTGTATGAGTTTGATCTTTGTAATGAAATTAAATGTTAGCCTGACAAATAACCAATTCAAATGAAAACTGTGAAAATCCCTTAAATCAATGTTTACATCAAAATTATATACGTGGACAAATCGTCTAACCAACAAAACGACCGTCTTTTCTAATTTAAATGACACACAAACACAACACCTTAAACAAACATCTCACGTGTAATAAAGTATTCCATGTAAGCTTAGATTTATGCTGGAGTAGTGTCAAAAATCAAACTGATTGTTAAGTTTGTGTATTATCAGACTAATATTTAAGTTCGTGTTAAAAATATTAAACTCATACCAAAGTCTGAGTATTGTCAGATTAAACTTTAAGTTATTATTAAAAATCAAACTCGTAGCAAAGTTGATGTAGACAAATAAGTCATCCAAAATTAATGATATTAAGGTCAAATCTGGTCCATGAGTTTCCTGTCCAAACAAGAGCACAATAATTTTGAAGGGCGGCCAAAAATAATTCCCACAAGGTAATAAGAAATCTCATATCATTGTGCACATATCCAAAGCAAATCTATTAACATCCAAGCATCAAAGTTATATAATCAAAAGTTGCTCAAAATAGGAGCATGCAGAAAAAACAAGAGTTGGAACCATGGATCAAACATTCAAAACTCACGTTTCCAATTTTGGTTGCTTCATGTAGTAGTTACGAGTGTGCAGAGCATCAGTGAGGACAGAAGTGGATGTAAAAGAGGCTTTCAGTATGCTCAAAGCCTGCACCAACAAAATTTCCTCTCAACATCCAAACATATACACAAAACATACTCAAAACAAACATTAAAAAATTGTATTACCTCTTTCATTCCAATTTCCATCTCCACTTCTTCCACATCAGAAATTGGGACTTTCAGCTCTCTCAGACTAGAAAGGCTGGAGACGATACAAAAAGGAGTCACGACCAAATCATCGGTTACCAGATAAGTTGTTGGTCCGTCCAGATATCTCCCCTGCCCTTTTGGGAACTTGAAACACGAAAACAACGAGAGATCACTGTAGGCGGGAGGCAAGTGTTCTTCAGTGAGAGGAAGAATGTAATCTTTGGAATTGCAACCATGAGGCAGATTGGGCACTCTTAGCCTTTTTTTCGTATCCGGGCTTTTGAAATACTTTTCATCTATAAGATCTATCGTGCTCCGGTACAAGTTGTCTATGGCCTTGATACCAGTCTTTCCACCCACAAGGTGCTCAGCTGCTCCCACTGGGATATTGAAGAAGCTAAAAAGAAATTCAACAAATCTTCTTCAGCTTGAGCATACAGCAACTTACCACTAGATTTCTGTACTACGGCTTTCAAATTCATCTTCTTGGAGTTGGGGTTTTCTTTAACCTCAGTCTCAATCAACCTCTTTGGTTCAGATTCCACAGTTACTGAGTTTGTTTTTCCTGTTTTATTGAGTATGAGGTCTGACAATGGAGTTGTGGAAACGAGGGACGCCCTCAGCAAACACAACATCTAATGACAAAAAACTGCAATTAGTCAGCTAAAGAGATAAAATGAATGAATGAAGTCGTAAGTAGAAGGAGAGAATCAAGAAATTTCACCTCATTGAACCCTATAGTCACTGTGATTGGCTCAGCCTCATCCATATCCATGTCTGCAATGCCAAGAATGGTGTTGATTGGAAAGAGGCCTCTCACATTGGGCAATATCTGCAGATCATCAGAGATTACAAAAGATGCTCTGTTCGAAGTGAAAACTTCAAAACTCGAAGCAGCTTTAGACCCCTTTCCAACTACTTTTTTTGTCACCCGACAGCCACATCTGCTAGATGAAATAGTATGATCGTAGTACAAGCTTACACTACGAAATCGATGGTGAGAGGCTGTGCAACGGACCGTATAGCTGTATGGATTAGATTCAGCAGGACTCCATACAAAATATTCAGCAGGCGAAGAATCACTGATATCGAGCTTTAGCTTTTCGTATGTAGCTTCGAAAGAACTGGTTGGATTGAGCAGAGTGTCCTTAGCATCCTTTGTCACGAAACTGGAGGTATCAAGATTTGCTAAGCTATGGTACAAATTGCTTATGCTTCCAATAGTGGGTGCCTTATCACCATAATGCTTCTCCAGCACTTTGATGATTCTTCCCAAAGGCAAAGTTAAGAAGCTTAAGAGAATGTCTACAAATTGGTTGTCGGTTTCTGCAAATAGTACCTTAGTTTTCTCTTTATTCATCATCACTTTGAAAGAGAACTCTACTTCTTTAGCGTCAGACATTTTGGAGGTCCTAATCCTATCAATAAAGACTACAATTATAAAGGTGAGAAAGTTATATCTTCAATGAAGATGAACGAGGTTGCAGTAGCAAGAAGAGTAAAATGAAATCTACCGAGCAAATAAAACAATCATATATAGATTCACCATAATCTTAAGTTTGAGTTCCAACTAAATATATGTAGATGGAATGGAGATGTATGCGTCAAGAATTACCTGATTTCCGATATACAAAATGGGGGATTTGAGGAAGAGACTAATTTTCAAGTAAAACCGGAAGAAAACGTCCTTGATACTAGAAAAATCATCAAGATTTTCTAGATTGCATAAAAGTAGTTGCAGTGGCGTGCTCGGAAAGGGCGGCTGAGAATGAGGGTGATGACATATTTAGAAATTCTTTTGGGAACTTGAAACACGAAAACAACGAGAGATCACTGTACGGCGGGAGAGGGTGAGGAGGATGAGTTAAAAAGCGGCATCTCAATTATTTATTTAGCTTAAGGCTAAAGCAAAATGGAGCAAGCAAGGAAAGAATAAAATATTTCCCACTACCTTCGACGCATCTTTTGCTCTTTCGCTTTTGACTTCTTTTTTAAGTTTTCGACTTTTATAAGGTTATCGTTTTCACAAATAATGGTGCCCAAATGTATTAAATCTGAATCCAAACATAAATTCCGATTACTATTATTTATACTTCTATTAAATACTACTCCGTACTACGTACTGTAGGTTGTGTTTGTATCCATTAACTCTTGATGAATCTTGGCAAAGAATTTCAAGTATCAATCTTTATTAAAATTGTCATAATAAAATAAAATAAAATTAAGTGAAATTGTATGTTTCCTTCCATCTAATATAATAATATCCTATTATGGGAGACTGGGAGTAAAAGTGAAGACACAAAAAATAATGAATAATGATTTGCATATCAGCAGAAGGCCAAACATGGTAAAGAAGTAAGCTCCAGAGCTGAGACTATTAATTCAAGAAGCACAACTATTAATATGAGCAGTAGAAGGTGGAAACTCAGAGGTTTCTCACTAGTGGTGGTCGTCGTTTAATCGGTGTGGGACTCAGAAGAGCATCAGTGAGTGCAGAAGTTGATGTAAGGGAAGCCTTCAGTAGCTCAAAGCCTGCATCAACAAATATTGATATACAGAATACATCATCTTTACTCAAAGGAGGAATGAAAGATTTGAAAATAGAATTATTACCTCATTCAATCCGATTTGCAGCTCCACTTCTTTCACATCAGATACCAGTATTTTCATCTCATTTAGACTGGAAAGGATGGAAGAAACACATAAAGGTGTGACAGTTAAAATCATCCGTCACATTATAAATTCGCGGTCCTTCAAGATAATTCCCCTGCCCCTTGGGAAACTTAAGAGAAGAAAACAACGAGAGATTATTGCTGTAGTTAGCAGGCAAGGGTTCTTCAGTGAGGGGAAGAATGTGGGCTTTGGAAATACAACCATGAGGCAGATTTGGTTTCATTAGCCTCTCTTTTGTAATCGAAGATTTGAAATACTTGTCGTCTATATGATCTATCGTGCTCCGGAGTCTTTCCACCCACAAGTTGCTCGACTCCTCCCATAGGTATATTCAAGAAACTAAACAAGAACTCTACAAAATCCTCCTCGACTTGAGCATGCAATAACTTACCATTAGATTTCTGTACCATGATTTTCAAATCCGTCTTCTTGGAGTTGGGATCTTCTTCGATCTGATTTAGTAAGTCCGAGGTTCAGATTCCACAGTTACAGAATTTGCCGGACTTGTTTTATTCAGTATGAGGTCCGACAACGGAGTTTGTGAGTTCAATGATGCCTTCAATAAGTTCATAATCTAATAATAGCAGAGGCAGAGCAAGTGTGAACATAAAAAAAAAAAGTGAAAAAAAAAATTGTTGATAAAGAATCAAGACTCAATAATCACCTCATTCAACCCGAAGGTCACTTTGATCGTCTCCGCCTTCTCGGATTCTGTAATGCAAAGAGTGCTGATAACTCCTAAGAATCCAGTCTCATAAGGCAGAATCTGCAGATCGTCACAGATTATGAAAGATCCTGTATGTGTGGTGAAAACTCCATCTCTAGAAGCAGCTTCAGATCATTTTCTCGATACTTCTTTATTCATCGTCTTACTGCATTTATGGCAAGTACTGACACTATCATAGTAGATGCTCACACTACGAAATCTATTGGTTCGAGAGTGAAAGCCACAGAAGAAATACTTTGCAGGCTGAGAATCACTGATATCGAGTTTCAGCCTTTCGTATTCAGCTTCGAATGAACTTGCTGGATTGAGCAGAGTGTTCTTAGCACCCTCAGTCCAGAAATGAGAGGTATCAAGATCTAGTAAGCTATGGTACAAAGTGTTTAAGCTTCCAATTCTGGGTGCCGCATCTCCATAATGCTTCTAGAGGACTTTCACAATTCTTCCCAATGGCAAAGTCAAGAAACTTAACAAAATGTCTGTGAAATGACTGTCAGCTTCTGCAAAGAGTACTTTACATTTCTCTTTGTTTATCGTCACTCTCTATGAGAACTCTACTTCTTCAGCATCAGACAAAGACTCGGACTCATACTCGGACTCAGACATTTTGGGGGTTCTAACCAGTGTTATCCCACTGAATCCGAAGAGCTCAATTATAATTCAAGAAAATGTATATCTTCAATCAGCTGGGGAAAAAAAAAAAGATATTGAGCAGAGATGAAATTTCTTGAGCTGTTAAATAATTCCCTCTAATGGGTCTTAGCCTATGGCAATAAGATCATCATAATTTCAGTTAACTCAATTTGCATCAGTTGACCAAAATGTATGTTGAGATTTAGCATGTGAAACGAACTCTGCTTTAGAAAAACATCAAAAGCAAATTTTCATCCTCCAAAATCTAGTTTCATAAAAGCCCAATTAAATCTCTTTCATTTATTTTCAGTTTGAAAAACCACAAACACGGGGCTAGCTAACTCTTTTTCTATTAATTGATCCACAAATCCAACAGAAAGCAAAGCATAATTTTTAGAGTTTGAGCACCATCTCCCCCAACAAACACAATCGTAATTGAAACCATAAAAATAATATAGAAGGAACCATAGATTTATCACTCAATAATTACTTTCCCCCAAATAAAATAAAAATAAAAATTGTAGTATGCAACTATACTGGAATAATTGTATTGTTTATTTATTCTGCTTGAAACGTCAATTTCAAGAATTTTTAATCTATTAACGTAGAATCACGAACTACCTTGATCTGATTAAAGGGGAAATTTCAGTAATTCTATTATATATAAAAATTAACAACAAATTGCATACTGTACTGACAAAAAGGTCTTATTAACATGGAAGCCAACGTTTGTCAAATGCTGGAGGAAAAAAAAAAAAAAAAAAAACAATGTCCCTAACCAAAGATGAGCTGATCAGACTCAGTTTTCTATCTTCACTCGTTTGTTCGGTATGTGATTTGCCAGGGCATCAGCAAGAACAGCAGTGGAAGGAAGACTTTCTTCTCTCTTCACTCCTTTGTTCGGTATGTGATATGATAGAGCATCAGTAAGAACAGTAGGAGAAAGAGATGCTTTCACTATGCACAAAGCCTGCACCAACAACAAGATAAAATATACGCATCTCAAAATCTAAAACACAGTACATAGTGAGATAAAATCTAACAAATTAAGACTGCAAATTGTAATATTTACTACCTCCTTCAATCCGATCTGCAGCTCCACTTCTTCGACATCAGATAACGCGATTTTCTTCTCTTGGAGAGTGGAAAGCATGGACATGACAGGAACGGCACAACAGTTAAATCATCCATCACCTGGTAACTCCTCTGCCCACAAAGCAAGGGTTCCCTAGTGGTGGCCGAATCCGACTCCATTAGCTGAGTTTTCATACCTTTCTTGAAATACTTTTCATCTATCAATTGAGCTGCGCTAAGGTACAAGTTTTTAATAGCCTTAAAACCAGTCGTACCCCCTATAAGGGGATAAGCTGTTGTTCATAGGGTGTTTAAGATACCATATAGAACATTCATGAAATCTTCATTAGCTTGAGCATGCACTACCTTACCCATTGATCTTTGTATTGTCACTTTCAAACTTGAACTTCTAAAATTGGTGAGACTATATCCAACAATTTGAGGAGGTGATTTGATTGGCTGGGATTCAATAATATTTGCCGAGTTTGTTCTGTTTATGATAACGTCTGATAATGGAGTTGAGGATGTCAATGCTGCCTTCAACAAACTCACAATCTAATAACAACAAATTACTTAATAGAATTAACAGAGTAAATAACCAAAACTAAAGGAAGATTAAAATAATGAATGAAATCAAGAGTTCACCTCAACCCGAACTCCACTTGGATTTGCTCCGCCTCATCCATGTTTGTGAGTCCAAGAAAGCTCGTGATTCGGATGAATCCAGTCTCACTCGGCAAAATCTGCAGATCATCACTGATTATGAAAGATGTTCCTTTCAAAGTGAAGACTCCATCATCATCATCAACCCCTTTCGAACAATTGACATGTGAAAAAGAATCAGAGATGTTCAGTTTCAGCCTCTGATATTCAGCTTCGACGGAACTTCTCGGATTGTGGAAACCATTTATCTTCGCTAAGCTACGGTACAAATTGCTCAAGCTTCCGATTGTGGGAGCCTTATCTCCATACTCCTTCTCGAGGATTAAGAAGATTCTTCCCAAAGGCAAAGTCGAGAAGCTTAACAAAATATCCGCGAAATCGCTGT
Source organism: Mentha longifolia (assembly GCA_001642375.2). Taxonomy (NCBI): domain Eukaryota; kingdom Viridiplantae; phylum Streptophyta; class Magnoliopsida; order Lamiales; family Lamiaceae; genus Mentha; species Mentha longifolia. The sequence goes on from CM038119.1 coordinate 2,749,543, forward strand.
CGGCTTCTGCAAATAGTACCGTACTTTTCTCTTTATTCATCATCGCTTTGAATCGCAGCTTAATTGTGTTGTTAGCTCCAACCATTCTGCTAGTATTAGTATTGATTACTGCTGCAAGCGATTAGACAAAAGGTTAACGATAATACCAAATTCCAGGATTAGGGATTACCCCAACTCACGTACTACTAGCTAATACAGTAAACATTAGAAGTAAATACTCCATAATGTAGAACAGAAGGAATTGAATAGAGATGACTAGGTTAAGAATTACCTGAATAATTTCCAGATTCTGAGGAGCGATGGCTGAGCGCGGTGGAGGGGATGAGGCGGTGAGCACGGATTTTATAGGGCTCATCTCGAAAATTTTCTTTTTTGTTTTATTTTTGTTTGTGTTTATTGCTTCAATTTGTATTCGTTCGTGTTGAGATTTTAGTTAAAGGCGTTTGGCCAAATTTCGATTTATTTTTATATTTATTTTTTGAGAAAGAGATGAACAAAGAGAGCAGATTGATTTTGGGAGGGAAAGAGAATTACCATCGAAATCGAGAGAGGAAATATTGGGCAGGGCTCGTACCATAAATCTATATTTTTATTAGTTTTTTTATAAATTAAATTAAAATTTTAATTATTACTCCCTCCATTTCTTATATATTGACACCTTTGAGTTGGGCACGGATTTTAAGGGGAAAAAATGATGTTAAGTGTGGTTGTTATTGATAGTGGAATCATTATTTTAATATTAAAAAAAAATCCATTTTTTTATCTTAGCTTTTTGTTTTTGATTTGTTTATTTTAATTCTTTCTTTTTTTTAATAAATCGAGGCCTGTTAAAAATTAACAAGAGGTGCAATAGATTAAACTTACAGGAATTGAAATTTAGCATGCAAAAATAAGAAATGTACCGGAAAACAACACAACTTTAAAAAAAAAAAAAAAAAAACTTCATCCATTTGCATGATCACATCATTATCCTGAGTTACAACCCATGGCAGCCTTGCTTGATTAGACTAAAATCTAATCAAGCATGTGCTTAAAAATGCTAAGGAAAACTAAGGGAGCTAATTTTCCCACACTATTTCAAATTTAAAATGTGGTGGGAATCATCTTACAAATACAGCCACTACACTCTATGAGCATCATTTCTCCCAAACACTAAACAAAAAATAGAAAGAGAGAGTGAGAGAAGAGTTCTGAAGCAGAGAAGATGGTGGGGAAGAAGCAGCTATCCATGACTGATAAAAACTTGATAGTGCAGTTCATCTTGGTGAAGAGCCCCACAGGCAAGCCACCTAAGGGTCGGATGAAAGAAGCAGAAATCAAGTGGCAGGTATCAAGATCATCCATTCACAGGCTGTGGAAAACTGCAAAACAGCAACAACAACAAGGTCAAGCAATACACATTGTGCAAACACAAAAGAAGAGAAGACTCAAACACATACCTGATCCAAGTAAGATTCAAGCCCTAGATCTTTCTGACAGAACAACTTACGAAAGAATGGGAAAAATGTTGGGTGTCAGCCCAAGCACATTGTGCCGATGGAAAAAAATTGGTATATTCAGAGCCCACACATCAGCCATTAAGCTAAGCTTAACGGCTAATAACAAGTTTATCAGACTCAGATTCTCTCTGGAGAGCTTAGAGTTAGACAGAATAATGAACAAGCTACAGTTCCAGACAATGAAGAATGTAGTTCACATAGATGAGAAGTGGTTTTATATCACAAAAGGCTCAAACAGGTACTACATCACTCCAGAAGAGGAGGAGCCGTACAGAGCCACTCAATCCAAAAAGTTCATTGGAAAGATAACGTTCATGTGTGCTGTTAGTAGACCAATACTAAATGAGGATGGAAGTGTTCTGTTTGATGGGAAAATTGGTATTTTCCCATTTACAGAACAAGTTCCAGCATTAAGGCATAGCAGGAAGAGGCCTAGAGGCACATTGGAGACAAAGGCAATCAAAGTAATCACAAGAGATGTCATCAGAAACACCATCATTCACAAGGTAAATTACACAACTTTTGATCTCAGATTTTAATATCATCACAGATCATTTATGCCTCTCACTGTATATGTACAGATATTACCCGCTATATGAGAAAAATGGCCACAAAATGCAGGCAAAACAATCTACATACAGCAAGATAATGCCAAGCCTCACATAACAAACACAGATGCTGAGTTTCGAGCTGAATCAAATAAGGAAGGTTTCAACATTACCCTAGTGCAGCAACCACCTAACTCTCCTGATTGCAATGTGAATGATTTAGGGTGGTTCAATGCAATTCAGAGTCTACAACAGAAAACAGTATGCAAGAGTGTTGATGATCTTGTTTCAGCAGTGGTGAAATCATTCTATGAGTTACAACCGGAAACATTAAACAAAGTATTTCTCAGCCTACAATGTGTACTCACAGAAATCATGAAGTGCAAAGGCCACAACAACTTCAAGGCACCACACATGGGCAAAGATGCATTGATTAATGCAGGAATTCTACCAGAAGTGCTTGAAGTTCCACTTGATTTAGCAATGGAATGCATCAAATACCTTATTGAGAATGGCCAAATCCAGGGAATTCAAGCACTAATAGGTAGATTAGGACTAATGCAGCTAACAGGCATTTTGTAGATGCTATGGACTCAGTAGTGGATAGGAAGTTAGCATTTTGAATATTGAAATGTATGCACTTTAGTTCTCAAAAGCTAATTTTATGCCTAGCTTTTGATATGGAAAGTGCTTAACTGTAGGCTCTCTCTCAATTAATGCAATGTTTATCACTAAACCATTATGCCTAGCTTCACATAATGAATTATTGTGTATGCAAATGTAACAAAGCTTTCAGCAGCTAAATACAGTAAAGATGACAGAGTTTACATCAAAACAATCACATTGGTGATCAAGCAGCATAATCAATCATCTTCAGCAACAATAAGGGACAGTTACTCCAACCAGCATAATCATCAAAATAACCCAGCAATAGAGAATCCAAAACATGCATTGGGCAGAGAGAGAGAGAGAGAGCACAACTTAAATTAATCAAATTGAATCCCCTTCAACCACAAGATAGCCATTCAGAATTCATTTTCACCGAAAAACATAAGGAATTCCACATAGAAAACATGAACAAGAAGCATAATTTCCAACAATCCAAGTATTTCACCTAATCAATTAACCAAAACGAGATCAGAATCCAAGCAAAATCAATACACAGACATGTGATAAACAAAGGCAAAATTCCACACAATTGCATGTGGAATTTCACTCTTCTTCAGATGAATCAGACATGTAAATGCCCATTTTCTTCATCTGAATTTTAACTTCGAGATTGGCATCGAGACAAGCTTGTGTCAATCCGTCGCTTGCATCCAGCGTTTCCCCACGGGACTCCTCGCCGGCAGCCTCATCTCCGCCCAGACCAGAGAGTTCGATAGAGCGGTTGCCCGAACCATTCTCATCGCTAGAAGGGACAGATGCAGACTCCGAAGGCATCGGCGGATGGTTACACGGCGGAGATAGGGGTTCCGCCGATACAACAGATTCAGGCAACTTGGGATGAAATGGGGGTCGACGCAAGGAGCCCCACTTTTCAGGCCGGAAAGTGTGCCATCTGCGTCTCGGCGGCGTTGGTGGGCTCTCGGGGCACTCCCACCCGCCACCGGCGAAGCCACCGCTCGCAGACGTCATCGCGGTGGCCGGGCGGCGGATGGAGAACCATCGAGATGGAGATGGCTCGGGTGAAGAATTACTCATCCTCAGAGAGAATGAAGGGAGATCTAGGGATTTTGACAGATCCGAAGAGAGAATTGAGAAATTGGGCTCAAATCCAACGTAAATTTGAAGCCATTAGACTGAATCGAACGAGAACCTCGATTTTGAGAGTGGCGGCGACAAGGAAAAATTAGGGTTCTTGAGGGAATGATAGAGATAGTGAGAGAAGATTCGAGAGATAGGAAAGAAATTAGGGATCGGGCAAATGAAATGAGGTGTTGGTGGGTAGGTTTATCCCTTCCCCTTTTTTAATTTTTTTTTTTTGCCTGAAAATGTTTAATTAGGGTTAATTAAACATCACTAATTTTAACTTAAAACTCATAATTATTTCCTTAAAGGGAAAGGTGTCAATTTATGTGAAATGTATTAAAGAGGAAAGTGTGTCAATATATAAGAAATAGAGGGAGTATATAGTCTAATTTTGAATTTATCAGTCCTAATATAACTAATTAAAATAAAATTGACATAAATTAAAATTATTGAAAAATAATAATAATTCATGATTCATGCATGTATGATGTAGTATGGGATTTTTTTTTATTAATTACTTTGTGCTTGGTTCCAGCAAAAAAAACACAAATTGAATAAAATTCTCTTAAAAAAAAATAGAAGGATAAAAATGGACGGGAGATATTATCTCATGATATAGTCCTGACTTGTTTTATCATATTTTCTCTAAGATGAAATTATGGGAAAATATTATCATTTTTTTTTTCTTTTTTTTTTTTGAAAAGGAAAATATTATCATTCTTAATATGTGGAAAAATATTATCCTGTTTTTACGTGAAAACCGAGAAAAATAGTTGCTCAAGAAAACTTTCCGTTCGTGCCCAGAAAAAATTATCCATTATAGAGAACAAGGGGGAAAAATAAATAAAATAGTACTATTAGATTTTTTCTTTTTCTTATTTTTCATCAAATAGAACGAAAATATTACATGACATATTGTAATTACAGAAAAGCTCATTTACCCATTGTGGGCACGTTTAATGTGTTTACCATTGATATGGCAGTGTCACGTTAATAAGTTTTTTTATTTACTGTTGATGTTTTTTTAGTAGAGTTTAATTTTTTTTTTTGGCATGGTTTAGTTTTTAGAGTATATATTTAAATTAGAATCTTTATTTCTAGCATTATCCACGTCATCCGTGAGAACATTGAGTATGTCCATGGTGAGACTTGGAGCATTCCTCATTGTAATTATACCTTAGAATAGTGATTGTGTGAAGCGGATGAATCATCACTTACCATGTACCTTCTCACTTCAATGTCGTTGATTCACATTATTGCAGACAAAATTCAAATTTTAAACTCGGTAAGAGTAAGCACTCGTGTTATTCTTTTATTTTTATTTCTTTTAAATGGTGTCAAATTTAAATTTGCAGTGTTTCCAATTGTACCCCATTAAATAAGCTTTGAGCAAGAGTAAGAATTGGGTCAATCCAGCTTATAACGAAGTAAATTTGATCAATATAGTGACACGATACGACAAAATAAGAAGCGGATGAAAACTCAAACCTCATTGATTATGACCCCAACTAGATTTTAGTTTTTCGCCATATGTAAAGTTACTTCAATAACTACGTTTAATAGCTCTTGAATGTCCAAAATGCAATATTGTCCGGCAGGTCGAGAAAACGAAATTTAATAAAAGGGCCCTTTAGTAAAGGCTCGTGTTGTAATTTTCATTTTTTTTTTCCAATTACGGAGTAAATAATATCAAATTTTAATTTGTCAAAACTTTCAACGGGAACAGGAATCATTAATCAAGTTAATGTAGCCTAAAAACTACAAGAATTATGGATGTGAAGGTCACGTCTTTTCGATTGATATTGTTTGCATTTTTTAGGAGGAACAAAGGAAATTGAAGTAGCTAGCAAAATCTTTTGTGAAAAAAGGGCCCTTCCGAAAAAAAAAAAAAAAAAAAAAAAGAGTAAAGATAAAATTTCTTGAGCTGTTGAACAATATATTCTCCCTAATGGGTCTTAATCTATGACATAAATAAGGTCATCAGTTAACTCAATTTCAATTAGTAGACCAAAATTTACTTTGCTAAAGAGGGCGGCGGAGATGGTGGTTCTTGAGCTGCTGGACGGCAGGAGAGGGTGGGGATCTTCGAAATTTCGAATTACTTTGCTAAAGAGCAAAGATTTGAGCTTTTGTCAAAAAAAGAGTAAAATATTGCCAACTACCTTTGCTGCATCTTTTGCTTTTTCAGTTTTCACTTCTTTTTCTTGGTCTATTTTTTCAACGAATAAAATTTAACTACGCTGGGATAAAAGGGGAAATTTCAACAATTTTATTATAAAAATTAACAACTAATAGCATAGCTATTAACATAGAAGCCAACATTAGTCACATGACCATAACCAAAGATCAGACTCAGCTTTCTATATATCTTCACTCGTTTGTTCGGTATGTGATTTGCCAGGGCATCAATAACAACAGTAGTGGAAGGAAGACTTTCTTCTCTCTTCACTCCTTTGTTCGGTATGTGATATGAAACTAATAGCAGAATCCCTTAGGCCACACAACATGACAACAATCTACTAGTCTGAAGCAACATAAACATGTTTTTTGATCCTAAATTGCACAAACTCCCCCCAGCTAGGCAGCCACAAACTCACTTCTCCTGATCACTTGTTGGTTTCGGATCCACAACTTCCTCGTCCCTACACATTAATTAAAGGACAAAATTAAACTTAAAAGTAACATAATTAAATCAAAACTCACTTTCTTGTATTCGTACTTACTCCATGAAGTCATCCGTTTCGCCCTCCTCAAAATCGTCCTCCTCCAGGAACTGATCAGGATCTTCATTTTCCTCGTGCCAGATCATCCGGCCCGCACAAGGAAGGCCAGCAGCTCTGAGTTCCGCCTTGAGCTTCTTCCAAGGCTCTTTTGAGATTTTGTTCTGCGTGAGAAAGAGAGACGTTAGATACATAGATAGTACTAATACCAAATTAATTTGAATTACTTACTCTGATTTGGCAGTATGTCATTCCTTTAGTCTCTGCCGTGTTGAGAGTGGCAGTGATGGGGGGAGTTGTGACGATCATCTTCCACTCGTCGTCGTCGTACTTGATGGATGTCTTGGTAGCTAATATAAGTTTAAATTATGATTACATAACAAACATATAAATATAGTACTGTGAATCAGACGCCAATCCATAAATAAATTTGAATACGTATTTTGTTGAGAAGCACATAAAACTGATTTTATGATTTATGAGGAAAGCATAAAGCAGCAAAACATAACAAACATAAAATTATAGTATTTCAGAATCAGGCACCAATCCATAAATAATAATTTAAATACATACAATTTGTTAAGAAGGTAGAAAGCATCATATAAAACTGATTCTATGATTTATCAAAAAAATTAGGGTTACCTTCGTCGCTGGCAATCAAAACAATACCGTCGCAATCCATAAGCTTTCCGAGCATCACCATCTCAATTACATCTCCATGACGTCTGAATTTAAAATCCTTAGAGGATCCCCCAAATTGCTCAACGGTTGCAGGTTCCATCGCTCGGGTAGAGAGACAGAGAGAAAAATTAGGTTTTGCGCTATCGAGACGAATGGCCGCTCTATTGGGCTTTCGTGTTTTTTATTATTACTAACACAATTTATTTATTTTAAATGATATTATTTCACAATATAGAAATTATTCTCTTATATCTTTTTATATTTTAAACATTGGAATCAAACTTTATTTACAAAAATACTATGTAGGGTCAAGCACTATAATACTTCTATCAACACATTTATTTCAATAATTTACTCTTTATTTACTATCAACAACTTCATCATTCATTATCTCTTATCTTATACCAGTTTTTTCTTAAGCACAATCCACCAAGAGAATCCATTATTTGTTCTTGTAAAATTAATTATAATGTTTTTCTTTCAACGAATAATATGCAACTATGCTGGGATAAAAGGAGAAATTTCAACAATTTTATTATAAAAATTAACAACTAACTGTATACTGTACAGACAAAAAAGGTCTTATTAAAAATGAAAGCATAGCTATTAACATAGAAGCCAACATTTGTCACATGACCATAACCAAAGATGAGACTCGATCAGCTTTCTATCTTCACTCGTTTGTTCGGTATGTGATTTCCCAGAGCATCCGTAACAACAGTAGTAGAAGAAAGACTATCTTTCTTCATCAGTTTGTTCGGTATGTGATTTCCCAGAGCATCCGTAACAACAGTAGTGGAAGAAAGACTATCTTTCTTCATCAGTTTGTTCGGTATGTGATATGCCAGCGCATCAGTAAGAACAGTAGAAGAAAGAGATGCTCTCAGTATGCACAAAGCCTGCACCAAAACCAAAAATAACAAAACAAATGCATCTCAAAATCAGTGAGAAAAAAATCTAACCAATTTAGATAGCAAATTGTAATATGTAATATTAACTACCTCCTTCAATCCGATTTGCAGCTCCACTTCTTCGACATCAGATAACGCGATCTTCTGCTCTTTGAGAGTGGAAAGCATGGACATGATAGAGAAGGGCACGACCGTTAAATCATCCATCACCTGGTAACTCCTCTGCCCACAAAGCAAGGGTTCCCTAGTGATGGGAGGAGTGTTGTTCATGGCCAATATCAAACGCCGCTTCATTAGCCTAGTTTTCATACCTTTCTTGAAATAATTTTCATCTATCAATTCAGCTACGCTATGGTACAAGTTTTCTATAGCCTTAAAACTAGTCTTAACCCCTATAAGGGGAAAAGCTGCTCTTGATGGCAAGTTGATGATACTAAACAGAAACCTCATGAAATCTTCCTTAGCTTGAGCATGCACTAACTTACCTGTTGATCTTTGTATTGTCACTTTCAAACTTATATTTCCAAATCTGGTGGCAAATTCTTCATCAACCTGAGGAGGTGATTTGATTGGCAGCTGGGATTCAAAAATATTTGCAGAGTTTGTTCTGTTTAGGATAACGTCTGATAATGGAGTTGAGGATGTCAATGATGCCTTCAACAAACTCATAATCTAATAGCAAAAACAATACACAAAATAATTAGCAGAGTAAATCACCAAGATTGGAGGAAGATAAAAATATATTCAATAAAATCAAGAGTTCACCTCACTCAACCCGAACTCCACTTGGATCTGCTCCGTCCCATCCATGTTTGTGATTCCAAGAAAGCTTGTGATTCGGAGGAGTCCAGTCTCACTCGGCAAAATCTGCAGATCATCAGTGATTATGAAAGATGTTCCTTTCAAAGTGAAGACTCCATCATCATCAACAACCCCTTTCGAACAGTTGACATGTGTAGAATCAGAGATATTGAGTTTCAGCCTCTGATATTCAGCTTCGAAGGAACTTCTCGGATTGAGGAGAGCAGTCTTCTTCGCATCATCCATTAAGGATCTATCAAGATTCGCTAAGCTACTGTACAAATTGCTCAAGCTTCCGATGGTGGGAGCCTTATCTCCATACTCCTTTTCGAGGATTTTTAAGATTCTTCCCAAAGGCAAAGTCAAGAAGCTTAACAAGATATCCGCAAAATCGCCGTCGGCTTCTGCAAATAGTACCTTGCTTTTCTCCTTATTCATCATCGCTTTGAAACGCAGCTTAATTGTGTTGTTAGCTCCAACCATTCTGCTAGTATTAGTATTGATTACTGCTGCAAGCGATTAGAACAAAGGTTAACGATATTACCAAATTCCAGGATTAGGGATTCCCCCAACTCAGTAATTAATCCAGTAAACAATAGCAGTAAATACTCCATAATATAGAACGGAAGGAATTGAATAGAGATGTGTAGGTTAAGAATTACCTGAATAATTTTCTGATTCTGAGGAGCGATGGCTGAGCGCGGTGGATGGGATGAGGAGTTGAGCACGGATTTTATAGGGCTCATTCGAAAATTTTCCTCTCTCTTTTATTTTTGTTTGTGTTTGGTTCAATTTGTATTCGTTCGTGTTGAGATTTTAGTTAAAGGCGTTTGGCTGAATTTCAATTTTTTTTATTTTTTTTTTCATTTTTTTAAGAGAGAGATTAAAAAAGAGAGCAGATTGATTTTGGGAGTGAAAGAGGATTACCATCGAAATTTTGTAGGGCGGGAGAGGAAAACACTCGTCGAAGTCGAAATCGGCTGTTTTTATTTATATTTTTATGTTTTTTTATTTTTATTTATTTATTATTATTTTTTTTTTCATCCTTGCATGTATTATGCGATTTACAAGGTCGTACTATATATATAACCATCTTTTTAAAATAAAAAGTTAAATAATATATTGTAATTATGTCTTGGAATAGTGATTGCGTGAATCTTTAATTACCATTAGGGGGATTATAATGGGTTGGGCCTGAATCGGAATTCGGTCAAGATATATCAAATTTAAATTTAGATTCTTAAAATCTGTTCGATCTCAAATTTGGACCCAAATACATAATTTTCTCTTAAAAAATAAATCACATAAATGAACTAAATATAAATTAAACATTATAAATAATTTTCTATGACTTAACCGCAATTAAAATGCAAGTCATAGCACCATAAGAAAATAGTACAATCATCTAAAAAAACAAGTTATAGTATGACATGAAAGAATTACAAACATTCAATTATTTTAAAGAAAAACACAATCATTAAATGTCAATATAAAACATATTTCATATTTATATTAATTTTTAGTGGAACTTTACTTAAGAGTGCCATACAAAATATATTATTTTATTTTATTTTATTTTATCATATTATGGTGATCTAAAGTAACAAGGGACTTTTAGGCAAGAATTGAAGATTCTTGCCTAAAAGTTCAAACTTAGCTTTCTCTCTTTACTCGTTTGTTTGGTATGTGAGTCATGAGTGCATCAGTAAGAACAGTAGTGGAAGAAAGAGATGCTTTCACTATGCTAAAATGCTGCAAAACAAACAACAAAAATAAATCATCTCAACATCTAAAACACACTACACTCTGAGAAAAATCTGACAAATTAAATGTAAAATTACCTCTTTCAATCGATCCGATTTTCAGCTCCACTTCTTCGATATCAGATATCGCGATTTTCTGCTCTTTGAGAGCGGAAATCATAGACATGACAGAGAAAGGTACTATTACTACAGTTAAATCATCCATCACCTAGTAACCCCTCTGGCTCTGCCCAGAAAGCAAGGGTCCCGAAGTGTTTCGGAGGAAGTCCGGCTTCATAAGACTAGTTTTCATACCATTCTTGAAATACCTTTCATCTATGCATTCAGCTGCGCTACGGTACAAGTTTTTTATATAGCCTTAAAACTAGTCTTATCCCCCATAATTAGCTCAGGTTTTCCTAGTGGGTTGCTGAAGATACCATATAGAACATTCATGAAATCTTCATTAGCTTGAGCATGCACTACCTTACCTGTTGATCTTTGTATTGTCTCTTTCAAACTTACATTCCTAATGGCGGTGGGATTTTGTTCTCCAATATGGGGAGATGATTTGATTGGCTGGGATTCGAGAATATTTGCGGAGTTTGTTCTGTTTAGGATAACGTCCGATAATGGAGTTGAGGATGCCAATGATGCCTTCAACAAACTCATAATCTAACAACAATTCATAAAAAAAGTAACGGGTAACAAAAAATGGAGAAAATGGAGGAAATTAAAGATATGAGTCCAGAATTATCACCTCACTCAACCCGAACTATTCATTTTTATTAAAAATACTTTTAACTATTGCAAATAACCAATTAAATCATAAACTATCAATTCGTTATCAAATCTATCGCTGCGGGAGAAGGGCGTACTATACGTGTTTAGGAGAGAGAATGGAGAGGATGGAGAAGAAGAGGAGAGGGAAGAGAGCTTTTATCTGTGCATACAATGTGTTTGATAAAATGTTCAATTGACCAACGTGGCTCCGGTGTGCAAACATTGTCACCGGAAAATTAGACATAGGGTAGATTTCATAACGAATTGATAGTTTATGATTTAATTGGTTATTTTCAATAGTTCAGAATATTTTTTTAATAATGATGAATAGTTTGAGTTTTTTTGTTAATTAATCCTAAAATAATTAACGGATTAATTAGTGAATATTTAAAAATGGAGGAAATTAAAATCAAGATGGAGTCAAGAATCACCTCACTCAACCCGAACTCAACTAGAGTTTGCTCGGCCTCATCCATGTCGTCTGTGATTCCTAGAATCCTCATGATTCGGAAGAGTCCAGTCTGGCTCGAAAAAATCTGCAGATCATCACTGATTACGAAAGAAGTTCCTTTCAAAGTGAAGACCCCATCATCATCAGACCCCCACCCTGCATCTACTGGAGTCCTATAACCATATCTTACGCATCCTTTACAATACTTTCCGTTGTTCTTCCAACCGCATATACATCTTGCATGTGAAGAAGAAAGAGTGATATCCAGTTTCAGCCTCTGATATTCAGCTTCAAGGAAACTTCTCGGATTGTGGAGAGCAGTCTTCTTTCCATCGAGATTTGCGAAGCTACGGTACAAATTGCTCAATCCTCCAAAGGTGGTGATTGTAACTTATCTTGTGGCTTTTGGTATTATTAGACAATATTCCCTATTATATATGTGGGGTGCTACTACTGTTTTGGGGAGGATGAAGAGTTATCAATAAAAGTTTGGGGTTTTCCCTGTTCGTTTCGTGTTCCGGTATTCCATTGAATCAACGGAGCTCGTTACATTGTGTTCTTTGTTCAATCTTGACGCTTCCCTGTATCAGGTGGGCGCCTTATCTCCATACTCCTTTTCGAGAATTTTGAAGATTCTTCCCAATGGCAAAGTCAAGAAACTCAACAAGATGTCCGTGAAATCGCTGTCGGCTTCTGCAAATAGTACCTTGCTTTTCTCTTTATTCATCATCGCTTTGAAACGCAGCTTAGTATTATTGTTAGCTCCAGTCATTCTGCAAGGTATCGATTAGAACAAAGGTTAACGATATTACCGAATTCCCCCAACTCACGTAGTAATACGAATTAATACAGTAACAATACAAGTAAATACTCCATAATAGAGATGACTAGGTTAAGAATTACCTGAATAATTTCCTGATTCTCACGAGTGGTGTGGCTGAGCTAGGTTGGCGCACGGCTCGTCGAAATCGATTGTTACACAGATTTGATTAATTACGTTTGTGACGTGTGTCGTGTCTTAAATCTTTGTTTTTATTATAGTAAGTCATACGTAATAAATAATTATAAATAAAATTAATCTTTTAATTATGATAGTATCAATCTTAATATATTAATATAAATTAAATTTAAAAATATAAATTAAAGTTATTGAAAAAATAACTTATGATTCATGCATGTAAAAAGTATTATGGTATTTTATTAATTACTTCGTGCATGGTTCCAGCAAAAAACACGAATTAAAATTGATATAATGAATCTCTGGTTTTCCACTCAATTTTCGCCATCTCTTTACGGTGTTCTCTTTTGCAGAAAAAGAAATAGATGCATAAAAAAGATGAAAATGTTATCATCTCATAATATGGAAATTACTTCAATAACTACGTTTATTGTCTCTTGAATGTCCAAAAAAACGCGGTGATGTTGTCCGGTAGGTCGAGAAAACAAAATTTTATCAAAGGGATACCCCTTTAGTAAAGGCTCGTATGTTATATTCATTTTTAAAAAAATCTAATTAAATAATATCAAATTTTAGTGGGATATTGACGTTTAAATATATTAACTTTGACTGAATTTTGTTTTTTTTATAACGAACTTTAAAAGTTGTCAATTTACTTAATAAGTGAGGATGGAAGCTACTATGCTTAGGAATAGTATATAATCACTAATTTAAGGCAAATCTTTTTGAAGAACACTTTAGAAACTACAGTAGCTCTATGGGTTGGTATTTTTTGTGATTTTAGGTATTTTGGGGGTCATTTGTGTAGACCAATTTGTTGGTATCAAGTGGTCAGAAATACACAGAGGTACTCATATAGCTCTGTACAGCGACAGACTCGATGAGCACAAACGCAACGGAATAGTTTAGAATGAAAAACAAATCAAGAAAAATAAGATTACAAAAATAATTGGTGCAAGATATCGTGAGGAAACACACAGAGATGTTCACTGTAAGCAGCACTGTGAGTGCAACAATGAACACAAACGCAGCGGAAAAGTTTTGAACGAAAAATTAAAACAGAAAAACACGAACCCAGAACTAGTTTGTGCAAGATATCGTGAGGATATCTTGCGTGCCTCAAGGCGAAACGATTTGCTATAATTCACAAAGAATTACAAATAGAATTGAGGAAAAGAATTATGAAAAATACTAACCCTAAAATTAGTTTACTCAACTCACACACAGTCTTTTGGATCTCTCTCTCTATTCTATGATTCAATCTTCTCCTCTCCAAAAAGCGTAAAAATCTTCTCTTCAAACACGAACTAAATAGATCGATCTTCTCCATTGCTCCATGATCGAGTATCCCATGTTCTGCAAGTAGTTGGATGTGAGAGCAGTTTTCTCTCTCGTAAATCTCCAGCCACGTCACCCATGATCTCCCTTTGACCTAGTCCACCTTCTCTTTAGGTTAGATCTTCTTATATAGGCTTGAAGCAACTAATGGGCTTCTTGCTGAAGATCCAACAGAGATGAAGCCCAAAACGCTGAAGCCCAACATACTGGATCCGGGTTTGCTCCCCCTCACTTCAGCTCGAGTGCTGCAGCCCAATATCACCTAATATCTGCAAATAGGCCCAATATTTGCAAAACAGCCCAAAACTTAATCCTGCACATAGAAAGATAGAAACCAACCAAACAAGTGAAGAAAGACAAAAATATAAAAAGGGTAGGGTAGCTTTCAACAAACTCCCCCTTTTTGTCTTTCTTCACAAAACCAACAACAATTCAAAAATGATAAACACTTAAGAATGCCGAAAACAAAATGCTAAAACCAAACATGTAGTTCATAGCATTAAAACACTGTGAACAAAACAACCGTGTAGCATAAGTCATCAAATCACAAAACACGCAGAGATAAACAAAGTGTCTAGCTTTTTAAAGAAAACAGCCACCTCTGCAAAACACACAGCTGGATCAACATCTCACTTCATCAGCATCCTTGTCTTCATCATAAACATCAGCCAACTCTTCTTCAGCATCAGCATCATCACCATTATCTCCCCCTTTTTGTGAAGAAAGCAGAAGATCAAGCTGCTGGTGTTGGTGTTTAGCAAGGGACAGAGCAGTGTTGGCGACAGAGTGACTGGGTCTTTGCAGGAGGCTGAGTGACATTGACAGTGGAGTTGACCATCGATGATTCGAAGGCAAGGAATCTAGATGCTTGATAGAGGACGAAAGGGTTGAAGAATTTGGCTTATGGGGCAGAAGGCAAAGGAATCAAAGCAGGATTTGAAGTGGTTTGAGTCGGTGTGGGTGTAGATGTGATAAGAATAGAGAAGATAACATAGACTGACAGAGAGAGAGGGGTATACACACAAATTTAAAAAGGGATGATATGAGAGACCTCGTATTACAACCTTTAAAATCGAAACTAAGATATGGAGAGAGAGAGAACAAATAATTGAGATAAGTACGACTGACACGAAGGTCAAACGTTGAGATATATCAACTATATCCCACAGAATAAAGAGAGATCCAAAACAATAAAAACTTTCAAGGGAAGTGTTCCATCACACACCCCGAAACCATGTTGCTGTGCTCTGCATTGTAAAATTACAAATTATATCTGGCTAGATAAATTTATTTCTTCTTTTTTTTTTGTATGTACACCGTTTTTCAAGGAAACACTTATGCAGAGTCTTTGACACTGACAGTGCTCCAAGTTATACGATTTTTTTTATTTTTTTTATTTTATTTTAATAAAGAAAGATATACTAGCCAGAACTTCGTTGGTTGCACAAGGCAGTATGGAGAGCTAGCAACATCCACCTAACTTTTCAGATGGAACACATTCCGAGAGAGTTTTTAAGTTTAGAAAATCTCTCAAAATCAAAGGGCTTAGTCAATATATCAGCTATTTGATCTTCAGTGCTAAGATACTTTACCTCAAGTATTTTCTTCTCCACCAAATCTCGAAGAAAGTGATATCGGGTGTTAATATGTTTGGTACGACCAAATTGGACAGGGTTCTTTGTGATGTGGATGGTGCTGGTGTTATCACAGAGTATTGTGATACCCTCCCCCTCAAGTTTGTAATCCTGCAACATCCTTTTCAACCACAGTAGTTGAGTAGCACAACTCCCTATTGCCACGTACTCAACCTCGGAGGTTGATAGTGTTACACAATTCTGTTTCTTGCTTTGCCACTAGTGCTCTTCCTTCCTTCCAAGTCTCCTCCCCAATCTGAGTGTGGATTTGCTTGAAACCTAGCACAAGGATAGACACTAAACAAAATATTAGGTTTTGCTGAAGTTAAGTATAACGAACTCCTTATCATTGAGTGGTACACAGTAATATCCACTTCATATGTCAAAATTCCTCCAACAATGGGTTTGAAATGCTCCAGCAACTCCCTTGATTTGGTCATGTGCCTGGAACAAGTACTATCAAAATACCAGGCTCCCCCTATCTTTGTACTTGAAGCAGCAAAGACAACATTGCACACAACTTTACTTTTACCCTTCGAACCAGTAACTTCTACCTTTACCTTTGAAGGGTGTCCCACCTTCCATTTTCTTTTCTTTGAGCATCTTTCTTTATTGCTTTTCCTTCATCCATTCTTCACAGTAAGACCTGATGTGTCCGGCTCTGTGACAGTGATGACACTTGAACGTTCTCTTCGGTGAAATTACTGACTTATTTTCCTGCAAATCAGAATTCGATCTAACAAACGGTTCTCCATTTGTTGATGACACATTAGAAGAAGTAGATTTAGAGATTTCAATAAATCCTAGACCACTAGTGCCTATTTGAGGTTGAGCTAGAACTTCATCCAACTTTGTAGAACCAACATTCAGTTTATGATTTTTTTTCTCAGCTAGATCTAATTTAACATCTTGCTTACCTAATTCAAAATTCTTTTGAGTAAGCATTACCTCTAAAATCACAAGTTGATATGTGAGCTCACCGTTCTCCTTTGTCAAGCTTTCATTGATCTTGCATTGATTCTTGAGTAGCAGCTCATCATGAGACTTATTAAGCTCCATCCTGACTTTTAAAGGTTCATGCACCAATTCGAATTCCTCATCCTGTTCTTGTCCTGAATCTACAAAACTAGTAAGACAAAACATATCAGAATAATCACCGGAATCTTCAGTGATTGAAGTTATTGTGGCCATCAATACAGGCTCCTCTGTAGTGAAGATTGAAGTTATTGTGGCCATCAATACAGACTCCTCTGTAGTTGCCTCGGGGTTCACCAGAGTTAGTTGCCTCGGCGTTCATCAGAGATATAAAATTTACAACCTTACCCCGTTTCCTGAAAGTGTTGGTACATTCATTTGCATTATGCTCGTAACCACGACATTCACGACATTGGATATTTTAGTAATCCCTTTGTCTGAATTGCTGTGGATCCGACATATTTCTTCTTGGGGGAACATTAGCCTTCTGTGGTGAATTAGGTAGTTCCTTAAGAACTACAGAGCTACCTCCTCTTCTGTTGAAGTTTGATGAGTTCTGGTCCATTCCTCTACCTGCAAACTTGTTAAAATTTTTAACCAAAGCATTTACCTTTTGAGTCAAAAGTTCCATGCTCGGTTTCTCCAAATCATCAAATCCGACATCATCATTTGTTTGTTTAGAGGGGCTTGCTCGTGGTGGTGTGTACACAGAGCTGGATGATGAGGCTTGAAGAGCTAAACTTTTCTTCGGTGTGTATCCTTCTGATGCTTCCAGATCCATTTCGAACATTTTGAGATCATTCATCATGGCAGTGAACTCAAGGGCACCCACATTCTTCATTGTAGTGATTGCTGTGACTTTTTGCTGGAACTTGGGTGTTAGCGTATGCAGCGCCTTTGACACCATGAGCTTGTTGGGAATGGGCTCTCCAAGATCCATGCACTCATTGGCAATATCCAAGATTTTATTGCAGTAATCACCCACTGATTCATCATTCCTCATCCGAAGATTCTCAAACTTAGTGGTGAGAATACGTACCCTTGTGTCCTTGACAGCAGTGTCACCTTGGCAGTGGAGTTCCAAAATATCCCAAGCCTCTTTTGCGGACTCACAATTCTTGATCAACTTGAACATGTTGACATCCACTGTAGAGAAGATTGCATTAAGGGCTTTGTCATTGAAAGTTGCTGCCTCATTCTCTTCCCTTGTCCATTCAATTGTTGGCTTTCGAACAGAGTCTCCCTCTTCGTCCGTCTTCTTCGGATGTGACCAGCCATGAAGAACATGAAACCATGCTCTAGCATCAATGGAATTGATGTAGTGTTTGACCATTACTCTCCGGAATGAGTAATTCAAACCATCCAACACTGGAGGTTTGTTGAACACCGTGCTGGTGAGATCCATCTCGCCGTACCAGGACCATCACTCAGTGTATCGTGTGTCGGCTCTGATACCACTTGTTGGTATCAAGTGGTTAGAAACACACAGAGGTACTCACAGAGCTCTGTACAATGACAGACTCGATGAGCACAAACGCAGCGGAATAGTTTAGAATGAAAAACAGATCAAGAAAAATAAGAACAAAAAAATAATTTATGCAAGATATCGTGAGAAAACACACAGAGATGTTCACTGTAAGCAGCACTGTGAGTGCAACAATGAACACAAACGCAGCGGAAAAGTTTTGAACGAAAAATTGAAACAGAAAAACACAAACCCAGAACTAGTTTGTGCAAGATATCATGAGGATATCTTGCGTGCCTCAAGGCGAAACGATTTACTATAATTCACAAAGAATTACAAACTAGAATTGAGGAAAAGAACTATGAAAAATACTAACCCTAAAGTTAGTTTACTCAACTCACACATAGCCTTTTGGATCTCTCTCTCTATTCTATGATTCAATCTTCTCCTCTCCAAAAAGCGTAAGAATCTTCTCTTCAAACACGAACTAAATAGATCGATCTTCTCCATGCTCCATGATCGAGTATCCCACGTTCTGCAAGTAGTTGGATGTGAGATCAGTTTTCTCTCACGTAAATCTCCAGCCACGTCACCCATGATCTCCCTTTGACCTAGTCCACCTTCTCTTTAGGTTAGATCTTCTTATATAGGCTTGAAGCAACTAATGGGCTTTTTGCTTAAGATCCAACAAAGCTGAAGCCCAAAACGCTGAAGCCCAACATACTGGATCCGGGTTTGCCCCCCCTCACTTCAGCCCGAGTGCTGCAACCCAATATCACCTAATATCTGCAAATAAGCCCAATGTTTGCAAAACAACCCAAAACCTAATCCTGCACATAGAAAGATAGAAACCAACCAAATAAGTGAGGAAAGACAAAAATATAAAAAGGGTAGGGTAGCTTTCAACACAATAAGCTCCAAGCCTCCAACATGCTATCTCCCTTTTAGCCATTTATAATTCCCCCAATTCTCCAAAACAATTTTGTTGCACCAAAAATCCAGTTCTAATTCCGCTCCATTCTTCGAGCTTTTCGATCATTTTCTGCTCCTGCTCCGAGAAAGATTCCGCTGCTTCTCTAAGAAAATTCTTTCGCCATGGGCTCTGCTGCACAGACAACAATTGCTGCAAGAAAATTCTGCACGCTGCTGCACGCGAACGTTTTTTGTTTCTGCCGAAAGAAAGGATAGTAGTGCCTCTCGAGGTATGATTACTTTTCTTTTGAATTATTTTGGTGCTCCGTTTGTGAATCAAAAGGATGAGTGTTGTTTATATTACGAGTTGATAGGAGTAGTTCTCAGTGATTTGTTCGGCAGCCTCTCGAATACATTCTTCCTCTTATCACAGGCTTTGTTTGAATTTGGTTTGACATCAGTTTGTCTCAATTTGTTATGTTATTTTGAGTATGTTGCGATTTCATCATCATGGTGTCGTGCTCTTTTTTTTTCTTTTTTTTTTCAGGTTTATCTAGCTCCATCTAGGTTGTTTGTTGTTTTTTTACTTACCAATACTTAACAAGTGAAGACTGCCGTTCATTATTATCTTATGCAGTTCACTTTCTAAGGCAGGAAATCGAGGTGCCGAGAGATCATTATTCAGCCCACCTCTCCGAATTCGGTTGATATTGTGGTGGCACGTGAAGATCCGTTGATGGATGCACTCGGAACGGACTCAATCGAAGTTTGTGGTTGTCCGGCTTTCAACATTTTGCGGTAATTGATCTCACTTTTTCCTTTCATTCTCATTATTCATCATTTGGGGCGTGAACAATAGAAATCAATAGAAATCGAGTTGTTTGTTAGTTTTTGTGAGGATAAGTCAGTGTCAGGATAATTTGGGGATATTCTTTTTATTTTTTATTTTTTATTTTCAACTTATAGTAACTGCGTGAGGTGAGAAAGAAACAATTTGATTTCTATTGTTGGGCTTATGAAGAAACAAGAAATATTTGGTGAGAAACCAATTGTGCGAGAGAAAAAAAAATAATAACAACAACCTACTATATGAAATCACTTCCTAATTTTTTTTTTATTCTTCTGTTCTTATTCCAAAAATGTCACAGCTTCAACAAATTCGGCTTTTGTTTCTACTCCAAGAATGTTATTCTATACCACTCTCTGAATTGGTACATTTGGTTTTGTTTCATTTTTTTTTTTGTGTCATGACTTAATTTTGACAGTTTTGTGCCTTCAATTATAGCTAAGAGTTCTTTGTTGTCATTTTTTCATAGATTTCGTTTTGAGGTCTAGGAAATTCAGTATGTACTACACAATTTGCTAGGGACGAGGTCAATTTTGGGAATGCTTATTAACCATTTACTACAACTTTGGTTAGTCAATACCTTACATTCGACTCATAATAACTCATTTTGTGCTTCTATTTTATTTTATAATTTTTTATTTGATTGATTGAATCAGTGACTTTTGTTGTTGTGACTTCAACACACACTTCAGAATCTTTTGTTATGTTTGGAAAAAAATTTGAGCTTTCATCTACAGGTTATTTATTGTTGAGCTTTCTTCCTATTTTGTTTTTCCATCTTTAGATGTGTACTTACCTTTAATTTATTTTTGTTGTGAATTTGTTTTAGTCCTGAATTTGGCAAGAGATTTAAATGTGCCGATGTGGTAGATGGTAATTTTATTCTGCAATATTCCTTGGCTTGTGCTATGATGACACATCAGGCATTTGTTTCGCATTTTTTATATTTGTTTCACATCAAGTGCATGTAGTAGCACCGTGACTACTTCAAAACGCTTAATATTTTAATTCATCTCCACTATCTACAACTCTTATGCCAATCGTTTAAGGGCGTCAATGTCCACTTTTCCTTCCTTTTTGACCGAGGCGTTTGAGAGGTGTGTATTTATGTTGTGCGCATATTGTTTTGTTTAAGAGTAGAATAGTGTCTTGATCTTTGTTTAGGTGTCTTAAGATTACTAACCTTTTTCATGAGTTTGTTTAGACAATAGACACCTACTACTATTATTATATTCTGAGTCGAGCATTTTCAATTTGATAAGATATGAGGGTTCGTTTCATAAACTGATACGAACAATAGTTTGGGCTATTCTGGTTTCATGGATGTAATATGAGGTCTGCAATGGATGTAATATGGTTCCACTTGGTAATTTTTTTTAATATGTTGTGAGATTTGTTATGCTTTTGATTGATGTTACTTATTACTTATTTATTGGTTATGTTTTATAATTTTTAGGTATGATTTAATTTGAACAAAAGAAAGAGGGTGTAATGTTGTGGGAAGGTGTTAGTATTCTGCAACAAATAGGTCATGATCTCACTTGTTGTATACATTTTTAATTTATGTAGTCTTTTAAGGCGAATAAGGTCTTATTATAATTAAAAGAAAAAGAGAGCTAACAAAAAATGAGCATAGGAGATTACAATCTGATCATTCTAGAGCAAAAACACAATTAATACAAGAGGGTTATGTAATAAACCTTGTTTAAAGCTTTGGTAGTTCTAATCTCAATAACAAAGTTATTTGAAATTTCTCCATCTGCCCTCGCATCCTCGAATCATTCCTCAAAGCTTTTATTTCCTAGATTAGTGTAGTTTCACATATTGTAGAGTAGCAGGAGGAGCTATATAACCTTTCTTAATCTTCATTTCCAAAATTTAGTCGTAGAGGAACTTGTAACTTTCTGCTTAACCGCTGAGACATCAGCTACGATGACATATTCAGCATTGATTTGCTATGGTTAGAGATGCCCCCAGCTTGTCCCATAATACTCGATAGCAACTTGAGAAGCTGTTGGAAAATAGTCTGTTTCCATAACAGTAGCAGCATCATCAACAGCTTCCTACATCAGCTTCTCTTTTCCTTAAATGCAGAAACTTTGCATAACTTTCAGATAAATCCGCATTTGCCTTTGCTATAGCTGGTGGTCTTGTGTAAGTAATAGCATGACTCCATACAGGATCTTGAGTAGTAGAGTCTGCATGTGTGTCAGCCTCTTTCATTCTATCAACGGTCTCATGTTCCGAACATTAGGTAAATTTTTCTTTTCCACTTCCACAGATTCCATAGCAATCCTCAATTGAAGAGGTAAAAGTAAAATTTCCAATTACTCTTAAGGCATAACATAAACAACATCCGCCGCCTTACACTCTCCATCCAACAACTTATTAGCACCCTTAAGCTCATTTTCAGTTGTCAAGCTTAAAGCCTTCGCAGCAGGATCTATTTGGTATGACAAATCCTTAGCTTGATGATCTAAATTTTGCCCCTTTATATATAATGTAGTAAAAACAAAGACTGCTCCAATCCGTGTCATTCCTTTAGATTGTTAGATGCATTAAAAATTTGTTCTTGTGTATGCATTACAACTTCAGATTTCTTCTTTCCTCACCTATAGCGGCAAAAGTGTTGTTAACTTTGCACTGAGAACCAACAAGATCCATTGAACCTTAAATCCATTGAACTTAGTTTCTTTACCATAGGCCTCCATTCGGTATGAGACTTATTTAGCTTAAAATTAGTGCGTGTTTGCTAAATTTGTTTTCACTTGCTAGGTGCTTTTTCTGAAAATGGTAAAGTTGCAGTTGGCCCAACAAAAGTTGCTGTTTATTCCATATTGCAATAGGTCAGTGATTGCTATAGTTAATTTTAGTTACTGGAGTATTATTTTAGTTGGAATCCCGAATCCCTCTCATCAATTTGAAATATTCATATGCTTCATTATCTATTAAAGAATCAGGCCAAGCACAAAGAAGACCGAAAGAGTTGTTTCATCAGGTTTTAACCCCTCTTCAAGAATCTCATCGAACATCTTTAATGCATCAAAAGCACGTCCATACAAACAAAGACTCAAAATCACAACATTGAAGGATTAAAGGAAACAATATTTCTTTTTGACATATATGCTATCGAAACTTTTAATTAGCTATTATATAAGATAGTTATAGATTTTTTTGAGAAATTTGTGATGATAATTTAGTAATTAGAACATAAAATATAATAGGATCATGAATAGATAAATTTTGTTCAATTAATACTCTACTGTTTTTGATGTTTTTACATTTTCTACCTTCACAATTTGTTATTTGCATTAACACTTTATTTTTGTATATATATTTTTGTTGTATTATAAAGTAGGTTGTGGAATTGATTTTTTGTACATAGTGAGTAGATAGTTTAATTGTTATGAACTTAGATCTGGGAAGTTGATGATAACAAAGAATCTTGTGATAGGTTCACCTATTCTGGTTATAATTAGTCGAATGAAATAATTACAGTCTGATTAGATTTATTTAATAAATTTATGTGCAACTACAACTATAGATATATGATATTCATGAAAATCTTGGTATATTATATATATGCAGAATAGGCTTCAAATTTTTTATAAATCCAACACTACTCAAGTCATAAGAATAATTATATATCTATGTTTCTAGGTGGTCCCACAGGTTGCTTATAAGAATAAGATTATGGTTGTCGCCATTAATAGTGAATGTTCGTGTGTCTAGAGAGTCATCTGTGACCAGTTTTTTATTTATTTATTAAAAGCTATTATATATATATATAATCGACCCCTTACGGGGGGAGAAACGGAGTTTGTGGTGAGGATGAGCCAAAAGTGCTCATCCTCTAAAGTACAACTCAATCACCTACAACAAAAAACTCACTCAAGGGGGCATATATACAAACGAGCTAATCAGATAAAGAATGGAGCTCGACAAAAAATATGCAGTAAATCTAACTGTGTAATCTGAAGTTAGGATAGCCAAGCTGGTCCATCCTAACCAGAGTCATCTATGACCAGTTGTGGATGGAGGTGCTTAAAAGCAATGAATTGTTTGGTGATATTTGTTCTGTTAACACTTTTACCTTTTTAAGAAGAATTTTAATGGGCCAATGTTGTTTAACTTCACTTTAAAATTTACATTACATTGGATGATAGGCAAAAATTGAATACTTTTTTCATAGTTTTGAATTTTTTTCTCAATATTCATGGTGTTTAAAGAACAATGTTAAACATATGCCTATTTAAGGTTCGTTTTGTTTTTGTTTCGTCATGTTTGTTTGGTCTTCTTTATTATATTATGTGTTTGGATGCAATTTTTTTTACTCTACTTTTGATCAAGCTAGCTGTTCATGAGCTCCGCCGCCCTCTACTATGTAAGAAGATTCTCAGATGTTCACATGGTCGATGACAATCACTAGAGCTATTCGATTTGCTAATAGTTGTGGGGCAATTATAGCAACATCGCGATTTACGCAGTGCGAAACTTCTAGTTTATTAATACATCATCAAAATGCATAAAATACTATGCCCAAATTTTTGGTTCACTAAATGAGGACGGAGGGAGTATTTACTATTGACCCAAATATATCAAATCATGATCATGATTTTTCACTAACAAAAATTTCTCACGCACGGGAGATAAAGGGAAAAAACAATGTACTGTACATAACCAAAGTTCAAACTCAGGTTTCTCTCTTCACTCGTTTGTTTGGTATGTGAGTCATCAGTGCATCAGTAAGAACAGTAGTGGAAGAAAGAGATGCTTTCACTATGCTAAAATGCTGCAAACAACAACAAAGAAAATAAATTAAATCATCTCAATATCTAATACACTACACTAGCTGCAATCTGAGGAAAAATCAAATGTAAATAAAATTACCTCTTTCAATCCAATTTGCAGCTCCACTTCTTCGACATCAGATATCGCGATTTTCTGCTCTTTGAGAGCGGAAACCACCGACATGACAGAGAAAGGTACGACAGTTAAATCATCCATCACCTGGTAACCCCTCTGCCCAGAAAGCAAGGGTTCCGTAACAACGTTGTTTTGAGGGAAATCCAGCTTTATTAGCTTAGTTTTCATACCTTTCTTGAAATAGTTTTCATCTATCAATTCAGCCGCACTACGGTACAAGCTGTTTATAGCCTTAAAACTAGTCTTACCCCCTTGAAGATGCTCATCAGCTCTTCCTAAAGGGATGTTGAGTAACCCTAATAGAAAACCTTCCTTAGCTTGTGTTTGCAGCAACATACCTGTAGATCTTTGAATTGTCACTTTCAAACTTACATTTCTAAAGGTGGTGGGACTTTGTTCACCAATATCCTCATGAGGATACGAGTTTGTTCCGTTTTGGATAACATCCGATAATGGAGTTGAGGCCAGTAATGTTCTGTTTAGGATAACGTCCGACAATGGAGTTGGAGAAGTCAAGGATGCCTTCAACAAACTCGTAACCTAACAACAATTCATAAAATAAGTAACGGAATACAAAAAATGGAGGGAATTAAAGATATGAGTCAAGAATTATCACCTCACTCAACCCGAACTCAACTAGGGTTTGCTCGGCCTCATCCATGTCGTCTGTGATTCCAAGAATCCTCATGATTCCCAAGAGTCCAGTCTCACTCGGAAAAATCTGCAGATCATCACTGATTAGGAAACATGTTCCCTTCAAAGTGGACTCCATCATCATCATCAGACCCTGCTACCGGAGTCCTAAAACAATACTTTCCACTGCACTTCCGACGGCATATACATATGGCAGGTAAAGAAGGAGCAGTGATATCCAGTTTAAGCCTCTGATATTCAGCTTCGAAGGAACTTCTCGGATTGAGGAGAGCAGTCTTCTTCGCATCATCAATTAAGGATCTATCGAGATTCGCTAAGCTACGGCACAAATTGCTCAAGCTTCCAATGGTGGGCGCCTTATCTCCATACTCCTTTTCGAGGATTTTAATGATTCTTCCCAAAGGCAAAGTCAAGAAGCTTAATAAAATATCCGTGAAATCGCTGTCGGCTTCTGCAAATAGTACCTTACTTTTCTCTTTATTCATCATCGCTTTGAATCTATTGAAGAATGATGCATTTCTCTAGAATATTCTAAACAATTCCATAAGTATTCTAGAATAGATTATTAAATGTAGAATCTAGATAATACTCTTAGATATTTTGGTAGATAATTCTAGATTCTTAGATTAATAATGATGATCTAGAAAGATCCATCCACACCTATAAATAGAGGTGTGAGATCCATTTGTAAAACAACCAAAAATCTAAACATATTCTAGCAATACAATCTACATTCTTTTGGAGAGAAGTGCTCCACTCTACATTCCCTCTATATTTCCCTAAATCATTTCTATATCCTACATACTACTCATACTAAAATACTAAGTCCCTTCTACACCACTTCACTACCATTACTCTCTACATCCTAAATACTCATAAACACTTCCCATTTTCCAACAAGTGGTATCAGAGCCAGGTTCGATCATTAACGGGCATTATGGCATCATCACGATATCAACTCCAATATTCAATGGAGAAAACTACGACTATTGGAGTGTTCGTATGAAGACTTGCCTAGAGTCTTATGATCTTTGGGATGTTGTTGAAGAAGGCGTCACCATGCCGGAAGGAGAAACTGACAAGACACCATCTCCTGAGGTACGTAAGGCGTTAAAGCAACAAAATGCTAAGGCCCTTTATCTTCTTCAACAATCTGTTGTCGATACTATTCTTTCAAGAATAATTCGGGCTACTACTGCAAAAGAAGCTTGGAATATCCTTAAGGAGGAGTTCCAAGGGAATGCCAAGGTACGTACAATCAAACTCTAATCTTTACGAAGGGAGCTTGAAAATTTGAAGATGAGAGACTCCGAGACTGCAAAAGATTATTTCTCTAGAATTATGGAAATAATCAACCAAATGAAATCATTTGAAGAAAATATCTCCGATGAGAGAGTTATCCAAAAAGTCTTGATCACTCTCACGGATAAATACGACCCAATAGTAGCCGCCATTGAAGAATCAAAGGATCTATCAACAATGTCCATCGCTGAATTGATGGGCTCTCTAGAAGCACACGAGCAAAGATTGAGTAGGCGCCATGAAAGCTCACTTGAAAGCGCTTTTCAGTCCAAGCTCAACGTCAAGAAAAATAATTCAAGAAATGGCGGGAACTTTCAAAATCACAACAATGAAGGAAGCTCCAACAACATGGAGAGAAGAGGGAAGTTTCCACCATGCGGTACGTGCAAGAAAATAAACCACTTGGAGAAGGATTGCTTCCATCGAGGAAAGCCACGATGCAAAAACTGCAAGAGGTTCGGGCATGAAGAAAAAGATTGCAGAAACAGAAGGAACCACCAGGCCAACTACTCTGAAAATCAACGGGAGAAGGAGTGTCTATTCTACGCTAGCCACTCTGCAACGGAAGTAAAAGAAGAAGAATGGTTCATCGACAGCGGATGCAGCAACCACATGACATCCAACGAGACTATCTTCCGTGATCTAGACACTTCTATCAAGTCAAAAGTCAAGATGGGAAATGGAGAGCTTGTGGAGACAAAAGGGAAATGTACCATTGCCATAGAAACAAAGAAAGGTACGCGATTCATTAAAGATGTTCTCCTCGTTCCGCATCTTGCACAAAATCTATTAAGCGTTGGCCAGATGATGGAAAATGGATATGCCCTCCATTTTGAGAAAAATTCGTGTCGAATTTACGACATGAAAAACAATCAAGATATTGCAAAAGTAAAAATGGGAAATAATAGAAATTTTCCCATAGTATGACAATATCCAAAAAAGGCGATGTTAGCCCAAATGGATGATACAAGCCTATGGCATCGAAGATTCGGTCATTTCAACCTATATGCGCTGAGGCTACTTCATCGTAAAAATATGATGAGAGATATGCCTCTTCTAAATGAAAAGGACGGTGTCTGCGAAGGATGTATGTCTGGCAAGCAACATCGACAGCCATTTCCATCAAAGCAGACATGGCGAGCCAATGAGATATTAGAGCTTGGAGTTACCGAAAAATGCATCAAGGAGGAGTATTGAAGAATGATGCATTTCTCTAGAATATTCTAAACAATTCCATAAGTATTCTAGAATAGATTATTAAATGTAGAATCTAGATAATACTCTTAGATATTTTGGTAGATAATTCTAGATTCTTAGATTAATAATGATGATCTAGAAAGATCCATCCACACCTATAAATAGAGGTGTGAGATCCATTTGTAAAACAACCAAAAATCTAAACATATTCTAGCAATACAATCTACATTCTTTTGGAGAGAAGTGCTCCACTCTACATTCCCTCTATATTTCCCTAAATCATTTCTATATCCTACATACTACTCATACTAAAATACTAAGTCCCTTCTACACCACTTCACTACCATTACTCTCTACATCCTAAATACTCATAAACACTTCCCATTTTCCAACAAGTGGTATCAGAGCCAGGTTCGATCATTAACGGGCATTATGGCATCATCACGATATCAACTCCAATATTCAATGGAGAAAACTACGACTATTGGAGTGTTCGTATGAAGACTTGCCTAGAGTCTTATGATCTTTGGGATGTTGTTGAAGAAGGCGTCACCATGCCGGAAGGAGAAACTGACAAGACACCATCTCCTGAGGTACGTAAGGCGTTAAAGCAACAAAATGCTAAGGCCCTTTATCTTCTTCAACAATCTGTTGTCGATACTATTCTTTCAAGAATAATTCGGGCTACTACTGCAAAAGAAGCTTGGAATATCCTTAAGGAGGAGTTCCAAGGGAATGCCAAGGTACGTACAATCAAACTCTAATCTTTACGAAGGGAGCTTGAAAATTTGAAGATGAGAGACTCCGAGACTGCAAAAGATTATTTCTCTAGAATTATGGAAATAATCAACCAAATGAAATCATTTGAAGAAAATATCTCCGATGAGAGAGTTATCCAAAAAGTCTTGATCACTCTCACGGATAAATACGACCCAATAGTAGCCGCCATTGAAGAATCAAAGGATCTATCAACAATGTCCATCGCTGAATTGATGGGCTCTCTAGAAGCACACGAGCAAAGATTGAGTAGGCGCCATGAAAGCTCACTTGAAAGCGCTTTTCAGTCCAAGCTCAACGTCAAGAAAAATAATTCAAGAAATGGCGGGAACTTTCAAAATCACAACAATGAAGGAAGCTCCAACAACATGGAGAGAAGAGGGAAGTTTCCACCATGCGGTACGTGCAAGAAAATAAACCACTTGGAGAAGGATTGCTTCCATCGAGGAAAGCCACGATGCAAAAACTGCAAGAGGTTCGGGCATGAAGAAAAAGATTGCAGAAACAGAAGGAACCACCAGGCCAACTACTCTGAAAATCAACGGGAGAAGGAGTGTCTATTCTACGCTAGCCACTCTGCAACGGAAGTAAAAGAAGAAGAATGGTTCATCGACAGCGGATGCAGCAACCACATGACATCCAACGAGACTATCTTCCGTGATCTAGACACTTCTATCAAGTCAAAAGTCAAGATGGGAAATGGAGAGCTTGTGGAGACAAAAGGGAAATGTACCATTGCCATAGAAACAAAGAAAGGTACGCGATTCATTAAAGATGTTCTCCTCGTTCCGCATCTTGCACAAAATCTATTAAGCGTTGGCCAGATGATGGAAAATGGATATGCCCTCCATTTTGAGAAAAATTCGTGTCGAATTTACGACATGAAAAACAATCAAGATATTGCAAAAGTAAAAATGGGAAATAATAGAAATTTTCCCATAGTATGACAATATCCAAAAAAGGCGATGTTAGCCCAAATGGATGATACAAGCCTATGGCATCGAAGATTCGGTCATTTCAACCTATATGCGCTGAGGCTACTTCATCGTAAAAATATGATGAGAGATATGCCTCTTCTAAATGAAAAGGACGGTGTCTGCGAAGGATGTATGTCTGGCAAGCAACATCGACAGCCATTTCCATCAAAGCAGACATGGCGAGCCAATGAGATATTAGAGCTTGGAGTTACCGAAAAATGCATCAAGGAGGAGTATTGAAGAATGATGCATTTCTCTAGAATATTCTAAACAATTCCATAAGTATTCTAGAATAGATTATTAAATGTAGAATCTAGATAATACTCTTAGATATTTTGGTAGATAATTCTAGATTCTTAGATTAATAATGATGATCTAGAAAGATCCATCCACACCTATAAATAGAGGTGTGAGGATCCATTTGTAAAATAACCAAAAATCTAAACATATTCTAGCAATACAATCTACATCCTTTTGGAGAGAAGTGTTCCACTCTACATTCCCTCTATATTTCCCTAAATCATTTCTATATCCTACATACTACCCATACTAAAATACTAAGTCCCTTCTACACCACTTCACTACCATTACTCTCTACATCCTAAATACTCATAAACACTTCCCATTTTCCAACAGAATCTCAGCTTAGTGTCCTTGTTAGCTTCAGCCACTCTGCTATTGATTACTGCTGCAAGCGATTAGGACAAATCTTAAAAATATCACCAGATTCTGATTCCCCTAATTCACGCCCTACCAATTAAGAAACAATAAAAATAAAGTATAAATGAATAGGTTAAGAATTACCCCGACTGATTTCCTTATTTTGAGGAGCGGTGGCTGAGCGCGGCAGAGGAACGGCGGCTGTACCTTAAGATTTTTTAGGACGGGAGAGGAAAAAGTGGGCTGGGCACACGGCTGTCAATTCGTGTCTATCGGGATTATTATCGTATCGACCTGATAACGACCCGAACCTGTTAAGCCCAAACCTTAACACGACCTGTTAAGGATTTGCTAAATCTGAACACGAACACGATCTGAAATAGTCAAACCTGAACACAACTCGAACTCGACACAAACACGATTTATTTCTGTCAATCCGAACACGATAATGACACGATACTAACCTGATATGACCTAACACGATACTAACCTGATAAACACGATATAGTAAAATATTTAATGCTTAATAGTCGGGAGGGTGGGAGCATTGGGAGGCGCCGCTAAAAAAAATGACTGAGGTTTGAGGAACCCTAACCGGCTAACCTTAAGTCTTAGAAATTACTAAGATAATATATTAGTAAAAAATAATAAATAAATTTTCAGGTCCTTATTGGGTCGACCTGATAGTGACATGATCTCAATAAGCCTCAACCCAAACCCATTAATTTCGTGTCGAGTTATCGAGTCATGTCGAAAATTGACAGCCAGTTTGTGCTCAACTCTATTTTTTTTAAAATAATTTTGTTGTGAGCTAGAGCCAGAGCTCTCATCCGGAAAAGAAAACAATCACATTTGAAATTTAGTATTATTTCCCATATTTTCCCTTTTCGTTATCTATTATAAAGAATTTTACTTTTTCTTCCACTTCCTTTTCATTCTAATGGAAGGAAGAAAATATTATCCACCAACATGGAGTGACAATATATTTCTTCCAATAGAGTAAAAAGGAAGGGGAAGAAAATGTAATAGATAAGGAGGTGGGAAATGTGGGAAATAAAAAAAAAAAATTAAAGAGTGATTGTTTTCTTTTTCCTCATTTCTATTAAAGATAACACAACCCAAGAGAATGACTATGACAACTCTGATACAAAAATCAACAAACAAATTGTAACACATCATATCGAGGCAAAGGAAGATTTTGTGGATTTCATTCTCAGTTTCCTTACTCTCCCCTTAGGAAGAGTAGCCTCCCTTTTGGGGAGCAAGACTCGTTTCGTTACACACAGATGAAAAGGGTTTTTGGATGTGTTGCTATGTCAAGAAATCGGGCCGGGGACGTTTATGATATCCGATGATTTAACCATCCGGCTGTTTACTTTTTTCTCAAGAACTTTCACTTGCTACACGATGCATATCCCTTTATCCGAGGTCAAAGAAACGGAGGTGGAGATTGGACTGAAAGAGGTAAAACAATGGTTGTTTTTTCTGAATTATGTGTGATTTTGTTTTTTCTTGTGTTGAAGACGAAGACTTTGTTTGTTGGTGAGTGCAGGGTTTGGGGATACTGAAAGCTTCTCTTTCGTCGACTTCTGCTTTGAGCGATCGCCTGATCGAACCCATGTTGAAGATGCAGCAGTCCCTCTTTGAGCTTTCTGATTCATAATTGAAATCTCCCTTTTTTTCTCGTATAGTTCTACTGTAGTTTTTTTTTTTCTTTTTTTTTTTTTTTTTAAATCTATATTTTCATTTTTTTTTTTTTTTTTTTTTGTTTTGTTTATTCTGCTCAAAACATCTATTTCAAGAATTATTAATCCATCAACGTAAAATCACGAACTATACCTTGATCTCAAGGGGGAATTTCAGCAATTCTATTGTAAAAACGAACAATAATTCGCACTGTACGCATTATAAAAATGAGCAATAATTTGCATACTGACAAAAAGGTCTAATTAAAAATGAAGAAGCATAGCTAGTTATTAACGTAGAAGCCAACATTCTGAAGAAGAAGAAGAAAAACAATGTCCATAACCAAAGATCAGAGTAATCATGAGCTTTCTCTCTTCACTCGTTTGTTCGGTATGTGATTTACCAGAGCATCGGTAAGAACAGTAGTGGAAGAAAGAGATGCTTTCAGTATGCTCAAAGCCTGCACCAACAACAACAGCAACAAATATATGCATCTCAAAATCAGTGAGAAAAAACCTAACAAATTAAGATTGCAAACTGTAATATTAACTACCTCCTTCAATCCGATTTGCAGCTCCACTTCTTCGACATCAGATAATGCAATTTTCTGCTCTTGGAGAGTAGAAAGCATGGACATGACAGAGAAAGGCACAACAGTTAAATCATCCATCACCTTGTAACTCCCATAAAGCAAGGGTTCCTTTGTGATGGGAGAAACGTTGTATTTAGGGACATCCATTAGCTTAGTTTTCATTCCTTTCTTGAAATACTTGTCATCTATCAATTCAGCCGCGCTACGGTACAAGTTGTTTATAGCCTTAAAACTAGTCTTAACCCCTAGAAGATGCTCAGCTCTTCCTAGTGGGATGTTGAGTAAACCTAATAGAAACACCAAGAAATCTTCCTTAGCTTGAGCATGCACTAACTTTCGTGTAGACCTTTCTACTGTCACTTTCAAACTTGAATCTCCAAAGCTGATGGGGCTTTGTTCAGATTTGATTGGCTGGGATTCAAGAATATTTGCAGAGTTTGTTTTTCCTAGGATAACGTCCGATAATGGAGTTGAGGAAGTCAAGGATGCCTTCAACAAACTAACCATCTAACAACAATGAATGAACAATCATACATAAGGAACTTAATAACAAAAATTGGAGATCAGAACTCAAATAAGATTGAGATTAAGACTCACCTCACTGCACCCAAACTCCACTAGGGTTTGCTCAGCCCCATCCATGTTCGGAATTCCAAGAAAGCTCATGATTCCGAAGACTCCAGACTCATTGGGAAAGATCTGCAGATCATCACTGATAATGAAAGATGTTCCTTTCAGAGTGAAGACTCCATCATCTCCAAGCCTTTTTGAACCTTCTTTTATAGGGTTTGATACGCAGATTTGACAATACGTGGCTCTACCGGTGATCTTACCACAATTTAAACATCTGACATATCTATGCATAGAAACAGCGATATCCAGTTTCAGCTTTCGATATTCAGCTTCGAATGAAGTTCTACCATGGAGCAGATCGGCCTTCTTTGCATCGTCCATGAAATTAATATTCGCTAAGCTATCATACAAATTGCTCAAGCTTCCCACTTTGAGGATTTTCGCAATTCTTACCCAAGGCAAAGTCAAGAAGCTTAGCAAAATATCTGCAAAATGGCTGTCGGCTTCTGCAAATAGTACTTTACTTCTCTCTTTATTAATCATCGCTCTGAACTGCAACTTATCTCCCTTATCCATTCTGTATTAACTAGGGTACAAGCGATTAGAACAAAGACATAGTTAACAAGAATTTTCTTCTTTTATGAGCAAGAACTTAATAGATACTATGTACTATCCCAACTCACGTACTACTAATTAATAAATACTAATAAAAATAAATAGAATGAAGTAGATATGATTAGGCTAAGAAATTACCTGATGAACTCCCTGATTATGACGAGCTAGGGTTGGCTGAGATCGGCGGAGGAAGAACAGTGATCGCGACTCCTCAGACTTTGTAGGGCCGAGAATCCTCTGTCTAATTTCGTATGTCAACCCTATTTCAAATCTTAATAGTTTATGGAGAGAAATTAGGGATGGGCTAATGAATTAGGGATGGAGTATCAATTGTATATCATATTTATATATGTAGTGTTTACTACAGTCGAATAGTGTATTTTATGGATTATATGTATAATTTCTGGAATGTAATGTGGAATTATGGAATAATCAATGGAACAGTAGCAGTAGCATAGAAAGGGAAAGTAGAGGGAAGGAGAGAGAGGTTAGAGAGAGAAAAGATATTTCATTCATAAGTGCTTAATAAGTGCTTAGGAAATAAACTATCCCCACATATAGGGGTGAGTATTCGGTATTTTGGTTTGATTTTGATAAAAAATTGAACCGAACCGAATTAAGTAAAAATTTTAAAATTATATCCGAACCAAAACAAATGTATTTTGGAAACCAAACCGAATAAACCAAATTAATCATTTAATTATTTCGGTTTATTCGGTTATCCGAATTTTTCCAGTTTTTTAAATTAAAAGTCTGATATTATTCGAAATCATAATCTATTCGAAATCATAATTTCAAACTGTAGAACACATAACAATAGTAAAGTTATAAAACATATGTACGACAAATGAATCATTAAAAGAAATTCAAATAAAATCCCATGGGAATCATAATGCCCGATCACATGTCTACCTTCAATTAAGCAAATCATCTAAACCAACGAGAAACTTTTTAATATTCACAAATTTACCAAATCACCAATAAAGAAACATGAATCAAGGTGTTTAATACGGAGTAATGAATAGCTTCCAATTGAACCGGACCGGACCGGACATTGAATCAAGATGTTTTGAAAACTGGACCGGACATTGAACCGGTCTTTCAATTGGGTCACCGGTCCGACCGGTTGACCCGTTCTTAAAAAACTGGGGTGACTCGTAAATATATTATTATATTATAGTATTCAATTTAAAATATTTGAATTATCAACATGTTTTAAATTTTATACTTGTATCAAATGAAAAATAATATATATATTAATGGTATTGGTTCGACTATGCATAAATAAAACGAAATATTTTCACATCAAAATTTATACTAAGATTAGTTTTAAATTAATACTAAATTTACAAAATTTCAACTAATTATTTTTTATATGTTCTTTTATTATCATAATCATCTTTTTATGTATGTCAATTTTATATAAGAAATACCAACTAAACTCAAATTATAATTAAAAAAACATTGATTGCTAATAACATGATAAAATTTATTTCAATATTGATTTCAGTAGTAATATATGGTTAAATATATTTATAATTGTTTCTCATCACATGTTGGTACCGAATCAACTAAATAAACCAAATTACCCAAACCAAATTAAATATTTTGGTTTGGTTCCGTTTAGTTCACCCTTACCCACATATACTCCAAGGTACGACTAACTTAGCCAACAAGAAAATGAAATTCTTAAAATAAAAGAAACACAACAACTTTATTCTTCCTTTAGCCACTTCCGGATGCTTGACACGTGGATGATCCGAATCTCTTTTGTTCTCCTTCCCCTTTTTCACAGAAGAACTTCTTCTCAATTCCCAATCCCAAATCAAGCCTTAATTTCTTCCCACTCTCCATTCTTCACTTATATTTATAATAATTAATTACTTGAAATCTTATTTTTCTAACGTGAATATCTTATACTTGATTTTATGCTATATAGTATATTTTAATTTTATTATCATAATCATCAAATCATGCCTTTCTTTAATACTATCTCAGTCTAAACTTGTCATCCCGAATTTTAATTTTTATAATAATAATAAACTTGTCATTCAATATAAATGCATTTACCTGATAAATACTAACCTTACTCAACGTTTTTTTGTTATAATAAAAAATATACAGATAGACGACACACAACTCGAGTGCAACTTTCAAAAATAAAAACTCTCATTTATTTTTGAGAGATTATAGAAGTTAAGTCTAAAAGATTATTTATACGGATAATATAATTTTTTAGTATCTGCAAATAAATTGTTTCATCTATATTGTTGGTGACTGATGAGTGCAGGGTTTGGTGATACTGAAAGCTTCTCGTTCGTCGAATTCTGCTTTGAGCGATGGCCTGATCGAACCCATGTTGAAGATGCAGTCATACAACAAGATCGATCACAATGATTATGGCTCCTCATTGCAGTCCCTCTTTGAGCTAGCTTTCTGATTCATAATTGAAATTGATAGAATATAATCTGCTGTGGTTTCATTATCATAAATGAGTATTTATACAAAATACATAAAACCCTAACCATCTAAATAGGTAACAGAATATATCTAAAACATACAAAAGATACTAGCGTATCTTCTATTACACCCCCGCAGTCGAAACGGGAGGTGAACGAACGCTGAGACTGTTCCGAAAATCTTCAAACAAAATTAAGGGAAGACCCTTGGTGAAGATATCAGCAAGCTGATGACGTGAAGGGACATGAAGAATGCGAACTTGTCCACGAGCTACCTTTTCACGAACAAAATGAATATCCATCTCAATATGCTTTGTTCGTTGATGGTGAACCGGATTGTGAGACAAGTAAATTGCACTTATATTATCACAATAAACCAAGGTAGCTTTATGAACAGGACAATGAAGCTCAAGAAGCAAATTTCGTAACCAGCAAGACTCTGAGACCACATTAGCTACCCCACGGTATTCGGCCTCAGCACTCGAACGAGATAACGTATGCTGGCGTTTAGAAGACCATGAAAGCAAATTGTCACCAAGAAACACGCAATATCCAGAGGTAGAACGACGTGTGTCCGGACAACCACCCCAATCGGCATCGGTATAGGAAATAAGACTAGTGACCGAGGATGGATAGAGATGCAAGCCATGATCGAGGGTTCCCTTGATGTAGCGCAAAATGCGTTTAAGAGCTAACATATGTTCATCACGCGGAGCATGCATGAATAGGCAAACTTGTTGAACAACATATGAGATATCAGGCCTCGTGAAGGTGAGATATTGTAACGCACCAGCTAAACTGCGATAATGAGATGGATCAGAATAAGCAACTCCAGAGATGGCACTAATCTTGGGCTTAGTGTCGACAGGAGTACGAGAAGATTTGCATGTGGACATCCCAGCTCGATCAATAATTTCTTCCGCAAATTTCTTCTGGGAGAGAAACATACCAGTTGCATAACGTGTGACAGCAATGCCAAGAAAATAATGCAACGCACCCATATCCTTCATAGCAAAGGCCTTGCTAAGTAGAGAGATAATAGACTGACGGAGATTCGCAGATGAGGTGGTCAGAATAATATCATCAACATATAGAAGAAGATATGCCATATGTGACCCACGGCGGTAGATGAAAAGAGAGTGATCACATTTGCTGCGAGAAAAGCCAATAGTAGAGAGATAATTAGAGAAAGTCGTGTACCATTCTCGAGGTGCTTGTTTGAGTCCGTAAAGAGATTTTGCAACAAACAAACATGATTTGGCTTGGTTGGGTCGCGAAAACCAACGGGCTGATACATATACACTGTATCATGAAGTTTTCCATGTAAAAAGGCATTCTTCACATCAAGTTGATGAATTGGCCAATTTTTGGATAGGGCGAGACTAAGAACTGTTCGGATTGTGGCTGGTTTCACGACCGGGCTGAATGTATCACCACAATCTACCCCAACCTGTTGAGTTTTGCCATCACCTACAAGACGAGCTTTATGCCTTTCAAAAGAACCATCAGAATTATACTTATGTCGAAAAATCCACATGGAGCGAATAACATTAACACCCGTAGGTCGAGGAACTAATCTCCACGTCTTATTTTTAATGAGAGCATCATGTTCGTCGGTCATTGCTTGTTTCCAATTCAGGTCATTTAGAGCGGAGATAGGATTTTTAGGTAAATGAGATATAGATACTTGGGAGTGGAGATTGTATTTGGGGTTTGGCTTAACAATCCCATGTTGACTACGAGTAGTGGGTCGGTTAGTAGCAACGGGAGGAGGCTGGCTGATGGATGGAGAAGGCTGAGGTGAGGGAGAAGGGGAAGCTACTGGAGCTGGTGAAGGAGAAGGGGGGGATCTAGGCGAAGAGATGTGAGACTGAGATATCCATTCATGAATGAGATGGGATGCTAGACCATCATCGAGAAATGAATATGTATCAGGTTTTGCACTATGCAAATTAGCAAAAGGGAAAGTGCTTTCATCGAAGATAACGTGACGACAAATGATGATTTTATGTGCAGATAAATCATAACATTTATAGCCACGATGATGAGAGGGATAGCCCAAAAATACGCAAGGTGTAGAACGCGCTTGAAGCTTATTGATAGTGGTGGCGGGAAGGAGTGGGTAGCATAGACAACCGAAAATACGGAGATGAGAGTACGCTAAAATTTTCTTATACAAAATCTGAAGAGGAGAGAGATATTGCAGTGTTTTAGTGGGAAGAATATTGAGAAGATAGGTTGTCATTTGCAACGCATGAGGCCAAAAAGAAGGAGGCATGGAAGCATGAAGAAGAAGGGTTCGCATCATATTATTGATAGAGCGAATCTTACGTTCAGCTTTCCCATTTTGAGATGAGGTGTGAGGACAAGAAAAACGAAAAGATAACCCATTTGAGGCACATAATTCCCAAAATTGACGATTATCATATTCTTTTCCATTATCACATTGAAGAGTTTTAATATCTCGCCCAAATTGAGTACGTATGTGAGATTGGAACATGAAGAAAGTGGAGTGAACTTGAGATTTATGAGATAAAGGAAAAGTCCACAAGAAATTAGAAAAATCATCTAAAATAAGCATATAATAGCGATGTCCTGAAGAGCTCAAAACGGGAGACGTCCACAGATCACTATGAACAATATCAAAAGGCATTTGAGTGCTAGAATTAGAATCTAGAAAAGGCAATCTAATTTGTTTGCCGAGAGAACAAGACTTGCAAACGTGGGACTCACGTTGCTTATTACATGCAATAAATCTATCTTTTCTAAGAGACTCGAAGACAGGAGCACCCGGGTGGCCCAAACGATCATGCCACAAAGAAGGAGCAAAGGCAGCAAAAGTGGAAGAGGAGATGGCCTGGTCTTTAACTGTGGAGATGGGGTATAGATCACCTCGACTCTTACATCTCATTAGAATCCGCCCCGTGCGAAAATCCTTTACAGAAAAGCCAAAGGGGTCAAATTCTACAGAAACATCATTATCAGTGGTGAATTTACGTACATACACTAGGTT
The DNA here is from genome assembly GCA_001642375.2 of Mentha longifolia. Classification (NCBI taxonomy): domain Eukaryota; kingdom Viridiplantae; phylum Streptophyta; class Magnoliopsida; order Lamiales; family Lamiaceae; genus Mentha; species Mentha longifolia. The sequence goes on from CM038119.1 coordinate 2,788,991, forward strand.
TTTGATAAGGTGAGGAGCATGGAGGACATTTTTTAAGACGAGTGGAGGATGTGGAGCAGAAAGATTAGTGTGACCATAACCTTGAATTGGAACAGAATGACCATTGCCGACAATTATACCACGATTATTGCTAGCATTAAAATAAGATGAGAGAATACCTCCGTTCGACGTCATATGAGAAGTTGCACCTGTATCCATATACCAATTTGCATCCGGAGGATTAAGGCTAAGTGTGTGCATTGCAGCCTCAATATCCGTAGGAGTGGAGGAGGCTGTTGCAGCAACATGAGCTTGAGGAGGACGAGGGCCGAGGACTCCAGGTTGCGGCGAAGGAACAGACGACGGCATTGTTGGATATGGACATGGGGGAATAGCCCATGGCATACCTGGCCAGGCTCCTTGCTGATTATGTGGCAAAGAAAAAGGCTAAGATGGCGGCTGCTGCTGCCAAGGAGGTGCTGACCATTGTAGAGGTTGCTGCGGGAAGCGACCGCGGCCTCCAGAGTTTCCACGACCTCCACGGCCACCACGACCTCCACGATTTTTCCCACCATTATTATGACGATTATCTTTCTTCCCATTATGTTGCTGCTGTGGAGAGAAATTGAGATCGCCAAAAGAGGAAGAATCATCTTTACGTTGGGAGTTTGCTACCATAGCAGCGGCAGCACCGATTGCCGCTTTCTTAGCTAAACCCGATTATTCAAGAATGAGCATAGAACGTGCTTGATAAAAGGGAGGTATAGGGTTGCTCTGACGGATGAGAGTACCAACTCCATTATAGGCTTCAGTGAGACCGGAGACCAATTGAAGCACCAATCGATCATTGGAGACAGTGGCGCCAACATTCTTAAGTTGATCTGACAAAGCCTTGAGATGTTGACAGTAAGCAGATGCATTTGGAAAATTTTCCATGAACGTATGAGAGAATTCTTGCTCCAGAGTGACAGCACGAGAATTTTTGTTATCTTGAAAGATATCCCGAAGTCGTTTCCACGCTGCTTCTGCTGTCGAGTCAGGTTCGAGAATAGTGTGAAGAAGATCTGTAGAGATGGTGGCATAAATCCATTGCAATACCGTAGCGTGGAGAGTGGACCATAACTCTTTCTCCTCATCAGTCACGGGAGCTTTGGTGGTGGCTGAGGGAAGAATATGGTGCAGGACTCGATTAGAACGAGCATGGATCTTGAAAAGCTCAGCCCAAGTGGAATATTGGACATTTTCCATCTCGAGAGTAATGGTGATGTGATTCCTAATATTAGATACAGCAAGGGCTGGGTGGAAAGAGGATTTTTGTGCAGCCATGGTGATAAGAGGAAGATGGCAGTAGGGTATAGAGAAGAAGGAGGTTCAGCGGCGGAAGAGAAAAAAAATACAGGAAAGAAAACCTCAATCTCGTGATACCATGATAGAATATAATCTGCTGTGGTTTCATTATCATAAATGAGTATTTATACAAGAATACATAAAACCCTAACCATCTAAATAGGTAACAGAATATATCTAAAACATACAAAAGATACTAGCGTATCTTCTATTAGAAATCTCCCTTTTTTCGCGTCTAGTTCTACTATATCTATTTCTTTTTTGCTTTAATCTATATTCTCATTTTGTTTGTTAATTCTGCTTAAAACATGTATTTCAAGAATTATTAATCCATCAATATAATGAAGAAACAAGGGGAAATTTCAGCAATTCTATTATAAAAATGAAAAGGCATAACTATTAACATAGAAGCCAACAATTGTCACATACCGCAGAAGAAGAAAAAGAAGGAAAACAATGTCCTCTCTTCACTCGTTTGTTCGGCACGTGTTTGATCAGAGCATCGGTAAGAACACGAGGGGAAGTGAGAGACGCATTCAGTATGCTCAAACCCTGCACCAACAGCAATGAAAAATTAAATTCATCTCAAAATCAAAAACACACTAGACACTGAGAAAAATCATACAAATTAATTAAGATTGCAAAGTGCAATATCTTTGAGAGTGGTAAGCATGGACATGATAGAGAAAGGCACAACCGTTAAATCATCCATCACCCGGTAAGTCGTATGCCCAGAAAAAAGGGGTTCCCTAGTGATGGGAAGAATGCTCTCTTTGGGGAAATCCTGCTTCAATTCATTAGCCTAGTTTTCATACCTTTCTTGAAATACTTTTTATCTATCAATTCAGCCGCACTACTGTACAAGCTGTTTATAGCCTTAAAATTACTAGTCTTACCCCCTTGAAGCTGCTCAACTCTTCCTAGTGGGATGTTGAGCAACCCTAATAGAAACACCATGAAATCTTCCTTAGCTTGAGCATGCACTAACTTACGCGTAGATCTTTCTATTGTCACTTTCAAACTTATATTTCCAAATCTGGTGGCAAATTCTTCAGCAACCTGAGGTGATGATTTGATTTGGCTGGGATTCAAGAATAATTTGCGGAGTTCGTTCTCTTTAGGATAACGTCCGTTAATGGAGTTGAGGAAGTCGAGGAAGCCTTCGACAAACCCACCATCTAACAACAATTATACAAATAATTAATTAAATGTACAAACACACGCAGATAAGAAGTTAAATAAGATTGACATTAATAGGTGTTTGGCTAAGCTTATAAGCAACTTTAAGTAGCTTATAAGCAACTCTAGAGTGTTTGGCAAAGGGTAATTCTATCCACAACCCCCAATTTACTCCTCACAACCCCCTCTTCTTAAAATAAATAAAAAATAATATTAATATTACTAATTTACCCCTCCCCCACAGCCTCCAAAAACACACAACTCACACAGAGCCCCCACATCCGTGATGTTTGAATAGAGTTCCAAAACTCTAACCTCTTTTATCAATTTATGGCCGTATATAATTCCTATTTCTATAAGAGATTTTAACTGCACCTTCAGTTCTAGAAGTAGATTGATTAATTTATACTTCGTATTAATAAAAGATCATATAATAATAAAAAGACACGTGAAGAACTGAAGCTGAAAATTATCGATTAAAAATTGGAGCGATGGTTACGGAACCAATCAACAGGATTAGTCTCAAAATCCTTTATGGGTATGAAGTAATTCTTATCAGAACCGCCGAACAGCTTCAATAGTCCCCATCCCGCCACGGTGGCGACACCCACCGCCGCCAGAGTCGGCAAAACTCCCTCCTCCTCCTTCTCTACTACCTTCTCTTTGTCACTATTTCCTCCTGACTTGTGGGAATGCCATGGTTTTAGTCTTTCTCGATTTCTATTATGATATTTCCCAAATTCTAAGTTTGGGGAATTGGGGGCTAAACAGGTTTGCGCCTTGTTGGGGGCTGTATGAATTTTGTGTTTTTTGGAGGCTGTGGGGGTAAACTAGTAAAATTAATATTACTTTTTATTTATTTTAAAAAAAAGAGGCTGTAAGGAGTAAATTGGGGGTTGTGGATAGAATTACCCTTTGGCAAAATAGGAGCTAATTTTGCCAAACACTTTTAGAGAGCTTATAAGCCGTCAAAAAGCTTATAAGCTTAGCCAAATACCCTAAAACTCACCTCAGTCAACCCAAACTCAACTAGGGTTTGCTCGGCGTCATCCATGTTGGTAATTCCAAGAAAGCTCATGATTCCGAAGAGTCCAGTCTCATTGGGCAGGATATGCAGATCATCAGTGATTACGAAAGTTGTTCCGATCGTAGTGAAGACTCCATCATCATCTTCATCAGCCACTTTTGAACCTCCTTTTCTTAGATTCAGACGGCAGGTTCGGCAATACATCTCTCCACCGCTGTCCTTACCACAATTCAAACAATTGGAATATCGAGAATCAGCAATATCCAGTTTGAGCCTTCGAAAAAAAAAATTTGCTTATAAAGCTACAAGATGCGTGCCACGTCAGCTAAGAAACGGGCCAGCTAACAACTGAAAAATAAAGAATAAAACGTAAGAAAGAAACACGATTTTTATTCAACTAATTCTGCATCTTCAAACTTCATCCCTTCATCTCTTCTTGCACTAGCTGCACCACTCGACTTTCTTTATACTCCCCCTCAAGGTGGGAATGAATGCTTCGAAGTCCCATCTTGGAAATGATACTCAGAAATGGCTATGGAAACAATGGCTTTGTGAATATATCAGCAAGCTGTAGGTTGCTGCTGATGTGCATGGGTTTAACCAAACCTTGAACAAACTTCTCCCTCACAAAATGGCAATCTATCTCTATATGTTTTGTCCTTTCATGAAAAGCTGAATTGGAAGTTAGATAAACTGCGGCCTTATTGTCACAGAAAAGAGGTATAGCTCTAGATTTTCCAACTCCAAACTCAATAAGAAGAATATCAATCCATGCAGCCTCAGATGAAGCTTGTGCCAAACTTCTATATTTGGCTTCAGCAGATGATCTAGATACGGTTGATTGCTTTTTAGATCTCCATGCAATCAGAGAATCACCTAGGAAAACACAATAACCAGAAACTGACCTTCTAGTGTCTGCACATGTTGCCCAATCAGCATCTGCAAAAATACTTGGCTCTAAATCTGTAGATGAGGAATAAAACAGTCCCAAACCAGTTGTTCCTTTTATGTATTTGAGGACCCTTTGTGCAGCTAGCCAATGATGTTCACACGGTTTTGCCAAGAATTGACTTAACTTGTTAACTGCAAAACTTAAATCTGGTCTGGTAATACACAAGTATAAGAGCCTCCCTATAAGCCTTTTGTACACTTTCACATCCTCAAGAGCAGCACTACCCTCTTGCTGCAACTGTGTATTTGCATCCATAGGTGTGCTATATGGTTTACAACCTGTCATTCCAGCATCCTTCAGCAAGTCTAATGCATATTTCCTTTGACATACACATATTCCCTTCTTATTTCTTGCAATTTCCAGTCCCAAAAAATATTTTGGATATCCTAAATCCTTAAACTTGAAATATTTTCCAAGATATTCCTTGAAACTCATCACAAGAGCTGCAGAATTACTTGCCATCAATATATCATCAACGTAGATGATGATTCCAAGATAAAAGCCTTTATCAATCTTGTAGAAATAGGAATGATCAGTTGAAGATTGCTTTAAACCAAATCCTACCAAGACAGTGGAAAACTTCAGAAACCATTGTCTTGAAGCTTGCTTCAAATCATATAGTGATTTTTGAAGTTTACAAACCAAGTTTGGATGTGTCTCCCCCTCGCTGATCAGTCCTTTAGGAAGTTCCATATATAGATCCTCTGCAAGATCTCCATAGAGAAAAGCATTATTTATATCAAGATGATAGAGAGTGTAATCCTTTAGTGTAGCCACAGCCAGCATCATCTTCACTGAAACTAATTTTGCCACAGGAGAGAAAGTATCAAGATAATCAACTCCAACTTGTTGAGTATACCCTTTTGAAACTAATCTTGCCTTATACCTCTCCACACTGCCATCAGCAAGAAATTTAATGCGATATATCCATTTACAGCCTATCTTTGTCTTTCCAGTAGGCAAAGGCACCAACTTCCAAGTATTATTGCTTTGAAGAGCATCTAGCTTAGCTTTCATGGCTTTCTGTCACTCATCATACACAACAACCTGCTTATAAGTGTTTGGTTTGGGTACAACAATGATAGAAGAGATAAAAGAAGCATAGGAAGAAGAAAAATGCTTATTTGTGAGGTAGTTATGTAATGGATAATGACATGTGGTCTGAACTGCACCACATACATAATCATTGAGATATTGTGGAGGTTTAATATTTCGACCAGAAGTAGAAATAGGAAGCAAAGGTAAGGAAGAAAAAGATGGATTGGAAATAGAAGTGGAAGAAGGAGAATGTAATGGAAAAGAGTTAGAATCTATTAAATCCTTTTCAGTTTTAAAAGGAAAAGTAGATTCATGAAACACCACATCTCTACTAATAAATTCTTGATTTGTATCAAGATCAAGTAGTTTATAATCTTTATATCCTGTGGGATATCCCAGAAAAACACACCTTCTAGCTCGAGATGAGAATTTAGATCTATCCCTAAGCAAAGTGGATGCAAAGCACAAACATCCAAAGGCTCAAAGATGAATATAGGAAGGCTTCTTTTTGAATAGCACTTCAAAAGGAGTGAGAGAAGTAGGATGTAAAACTGAAGAGGGAATTCTATTAATCAAATAAGAAGCCGTCAGAATGCAATCACTCCAATAACCAAGAGGAATATTAGATTGGAAAAACAGGCTCCTAGCCACATTTAAAAGGTGTTGGTGTTTTCTTTCAACTCTTGCATTTTTTTGTGGAGTTTCGACAAACGAATGTTGAATAATTGTTCCAAAGGTAGTGTAGAGAGAATGAAGATGGAATTCAGTTCCATTATCACATCTCATGGCGTTAAGGACCTTGTTAAACTGAGTTTTGATTTGTTCAAAGAATTGGGACATAATCGAACTTACTTCTCCTTTGGAGGTTAAAAGATAAGTCCACACAAAACGGGAGCAATCATCAATAATGGTAAGAAAGTATTTGTATCCATGGACAGAAACAGGATTGAAAGGACCCCACACATCACAATGTATGAGATCAAACACAGATTTTGAAACACTAGTAGATATAGGAAAGGGATGTCTCTTTTGTTTTATAAGAGGACATATCTTTCTTTATGTGATATAGGAAAGGTATCAATCTTTATGTGATACAGTTTTTAAGGATAAAAGAGAAGAAAGAGATTTGAGCTTGTCATCACCAGGATGACCTAATCTGGTGTGCCAAACATCAGAAGAAACAACAACACAAACACTAGGTACAGAATTACAAGGAGGAACATTGTCTAAACATATAAATTTCCTACTCTTTTACCCATCCCAATCTTCACTTCCTTGGAAGCATCCTTGATTAGACACATGTCATGGAAGAAAGAAACAACACATGAGTTTGAGGAGGTCAAAGCACTAACAGACAAGAGATTGTAAGTGAAAGAAGGAACATAGAAGACATAATGGAGTATAAGAGAAGGTGTAAGATGTATAGTACCAACACTAAGAATGGGAACTTTTGTAGAATCAGGAAGAGTAATGAAGGCATTAGAAACAGGAATTTTATCAACAAATAATGAGGAATTGCAGCAGACATGATGAGTTGCTCCAGTATCGAGCAACCATACAGAATCAAACTTCACAACAGAAGCAACAAAGGAGGTCAAAGAGAACATACCACTGAAAGATGGTGAAGGTGCTATTGTATGAGTTGAGGATGGATTTGATGATGAAACTTCATTGCCAAGAGTTTGTCCCTACAACTGAGATTGAAGGAAAACAAGTAGCTGTTGACATTGATCAGGTGAAAGAGAAGGAACAACAGGAGAGGTAGATGAGGACTGAGCATGTGTAGGAGCTGTAGGAGAGGAGGAGGAAATATCAGTGCTATACTGAGATTGAACCACAATATGCACAAAACGTTGTGTACTTTGATCGGCAACAAAACCACGCCCCCTTCCACGACCAAAACCAAGGGGAAACCCGTGCAATTGATAGCACTTGTCAACCGTATGATTTGTTCTACTATAATGAGTGCAGAATAGCTTCTATCTTCCTTTATTTCCATAATTTTGCGCAGCATTGATAAGAGAAGGAGATGAATCACTCACAGGAATAGAAGGTAAGAGTGATCCAATACCACTGCCTATAGAACGTTGCCTCTCTTCCTGGATCACAACTGAGAATAATTTTGACAGATTTGGAAATAGATCTAGGCTCAAAAAATGAGATCGAAGCTGAGCAAATGAGTCATTTAGCCCCATGAGAAAATGCATTGTGAACTCAGTCTGCTGAAAATCTCTCCACCTTTGTGCACTGTTGTGCCTACAAATTCCACAATTGCACCAACACTTGGGCTGGAAATTGACAAGTTCATCCCAAATGATTCGAAGATTAGTATAGTAAGTGTTGACATCATCTGAACCTTGCTTAATATTGAAGTATTGAAGAGCTATTGCTTAAGACTGTAGGTTCTGGCAGTGTTGCCTTGTGAAAACCTCTCAAGTAAATCCTTCCATATTTGTTCAGCTGAATCGAGATACATTAAGCTAGAACGAATTTGAGGAATGGTAGAATTCCTTAACCATGATACGACCATACCATTGCATCTATCCCACGCTCCTGCGTTCGGATCTGGATTTGGAGGTTTCTTCAAAGTTCCTTCAATAAATGCTATTTTATTCTTTGCCAGTAACGCCGTACACATGGATCGGCTCCAATTAATATAGTTTGATCCATTGAGTAACTCAACGACCAAAATAACTCATGGATCATCGAAGAATGGAGTTTCCTTGTTGTTCTGATTCCGAACCATAGTGATTTGAAGAACAAATCAAAAAACGATGAAGAAATAAGAGAAATCGCAACGAAAAATGATTATGTGCTCGTGATACCATAAGAGAATTATTGAACAATAGAGAAAAGAAAATTTTCAGAGTGGGAAACATTTTCTGATTTTCTCATTGACTGAAATGAGCTAAAAAAAAAAGTTGCTTATAAAGCTACAAGATGCGTGCCACGTCAGCTAAGAAACGGGCCAGCTAACAACTGAAAAATAAAGAATAAAACCTAAGAAAGAAACACGATTTTTATTCCACTAAGCCCATGTGTGTGTTCACCAAAAATGGGATATGGAAAGGGAAACAAGTTATTGATTCCATTAGTTTTTGTTTGGTTTGAGTAGTAGGTTATCCATTTCCCTTACTTGGGGGAAACTCAATCCATTACATTATTACCCCTCAAGAAAGAGGGAAAACAAGGACAAATGGAACCCCTCACAAGTGACTTCTTTCCATATTTGAATCAAACACTCAATAAAAGTAACTATTATCATTACCATTCCCTTACTTGACTTGATTCTATTTCCTTTCCGTTACCCAACTTGAACCAAACGACCCCTAATTCGGCATCTTCAAACTTCATCCCTCCATCTCTTCTTGCACTAGCTGCACCACTCGACTTTCTTTATAATATTCATCTTCGAATGAACTTCTCCATTTGAGGAGATCGAACTTCGCCTCCTTGACGAAATATGACAAATGAAGATTCACTATGCTGCCATACAAATTGTCCAAGCTTCCGATCTTGGGTGCCTTATCTTTATACTGTAAACTGAGGATTTTGAGAATTCTTCCCAAAGGCAATGTCAAGAAGCTTAGCAAAATGTCTGCAAAATGGCTGTCGGCTTCTGCAAATAGTACCTTACTTCTCTCTTTATTCATCATCGCTTTGAACCGCTTCTTAACTCCCTTATGCATTCTGGTATAATTGGTGGTACAAGCGATTAGAACAAGAATTTTTCTCTTTTATGAGCAAGAAATTAACCAAGATTTAATAATAAACGATCAAAATAAATAGAATGAAGTAGAGATGATGATTAGGTTAAGAGTTACCTAGTTGAATTCCTGAGTGTCCAGAGTTTTGTTTAGAGTGTCCAGAGTTTTGTTTAGACAGTAAATCTAATGCAGTTTGAGATTTCTGGAGTTGCCATTGGGAAAGATTGTGAAAGTCTTGAAGAACCAATACGCAGAAGAGAAACTCATTATTGGAAGCTTTAACAGCAATGATTGTAAGAAGAAAAACTCCTTTAATGTGAGCATTTTCTATGATTCTGGTAGATGTGATCATCGTGGCAAGGCATTTGAAGAAAACCATGGGTGCAATGGACCCAAAATCTGGAGCTTTTAGCCATATATGAGGGCTTTTGTGGAAGGACTGCATTTTATAGTATCTGATGAGCTGCAGCTGGCCCCCTATGAGCCAGGATCTGCTGTGATTCAAACTCTACATAATCTTGGCATTGTTGTATCGAAGGAGGCGGAGCAACGGGACGTGACTCTCGGATACAGTGAGGTGAGTTTGGTAGAATGATACTCCATCGAATTATGCTTCTGCATTACATTTTTTTATCAGATTGTGGATTTGCTCAAGGCATCTTCACTCTCCAAAACTCCGTTATATATCCGATACCATTCTTCATGTTGGCAACAATTAAGATCACACTCGACAAGATGGAGCTAGAGCTAGAGCTAGAGCCAGAGCCATAGCCCTCATCAGTAAACTCCAAGAGAATGCCTGTGACAGCTCTGATTGAAAAATTGTTACACATCAAGGCAAAGGAAGATTTTGTGGATTTCATACTTGATTTTTGTTAAACGGCTAATTTGCAATCTCAAGAATAATCTAGATGCATTGAATGAAGATTTAGTGGAGCAATTACTGTCAACCTTCACTTCCCCAACTGTATCTTTTTAATTCTCTTTGTCTAGAATCATCTAATGCACACTATAATTAGTGTTGCTCTCTTTTGTAATCAATTAAGAAAAATCCATCAAGCATCCTCAGAAACTTAATGCAAAACCAAGTGAGCAGCAGCTACTCTTGTTTCTTCCCAAATTTACTATCTTAAACACTTCTTCATTCTACCAAAATCTGCTCATATTCTATCATAGCTTCCGCAAAAACCAACAATTTTCTCACTCTCCCCTTAGGAAGAGTGGCCTCACTTTTGGGGAGCAAGACTTAATTCAAGAGCATTGACAATCTGTACAACAGCACAGAAAATCTTATCAAAGACAAACACTTGATCAAGAAAGATGGAATTATATGTCTGCATACTTATTTGTGATTTCTTAGTAGTATTACCTAGTGCGAATGATTTCTTAAAATTTATTGTGCTCTGGTTTGGATATGGAAACTTAATGTCAATGGTTACAAACACGACCTATTATAAATCGAAATATAAATATACCACTGAATGGATGGTCAGATTCGGACATAATTACATATGCTATGACCATGTTGACTTAAAGCCTTTTCAAAATAGGGAATAAAGAGAAAAACAACTTAAAGCGAAAAAGTAAAAGATGCTCCCAATTGTTGTAGTGGCAATATTTTACTATTTTCTCGACAAAAAGTCAAATCTTTGCTCCATTTTGAATTAATTCAGAGATGCTTACATTCTCACTAATCCTCATCCTCTCCTGCCGTTTAGCAGATGGAGATCACCATCTCCACCACCTCCCTCCGCCGCGCTCAGCCACATTCATCCGTACACTTCTTCTTTTTCGAACAAATATCTTACTCTAGAAGACATTGAAATCATGGTCATCTAGTACTCAATACGTTTCCTTCTGGGTTGACTTCAAAATTTTGTCTTTTCCGGAAATCCCCAATTTTATAAATTGGAATCAGGTAAATCCTTCACTTAACTCTCTACTTCATTCTGTTTATTTTTTGGTCAGTCGATTAATATTATGTCGGTTTTCAAATGACCTCTATTGTATTTCCGTGTTGCATCTTCTATTACAATGATGGATGATTGACACGTGTTAAAAATATTTCCAAATCAAATATCTTTGTTAGGTTTGGAAGCATTTTTAAAACGTGTCAATGATTCTTTATTGCAATAAAAGATGCAATACGAAAATACAATAGAAGATCCGATTCGATTTTTTTGAGGGCCACGCGAAAATTGAATGCTGAAACGGATATGGAAAATTGAAAAAAAAGAATTACTACTAGTTATGTTTGGCGGGATGGTATCCTCTATCTTAAAAAGTATGTCTCAATGATATTCCAAAATCTAATTTCTACTAGTTTTATATTATTTTTTATAAAAAATAATACTATAATTTAGTGAATCATAATAGACATTTATAAGAAAAAACTAAATTTGTTTAAAATTATATACTACCTCCGTCCTTTTCAAGTTATTATACTTTTTTCAGCAATTTTTTCAATACTTGTAGTATCCTGTAAATGAAAAAAAATCTTTAAAAAGTTATTTTAAAACTCATCATCAAGACGCTTAAAAAACTTACTGAAAAAAGTATAACAACTTGAAAATGATGGATGTGGTACTTTATTTTTGAATTTATCAACTCTAATATACTAATAAAAGTGAAATTAAATATAAAAAAATAATTATAACCCTTGAAAATAATCATAAAATTGAACAAAATCATTATAAATAAATATATTAAAAAAATAAATAAAATAAATAAAAATTGGGTTTTGGGACATAAATAAAAATAAATGAAAGATAAATAAAAATTCATGTTTGGCTTTTTGAAAATAAATGAAACAGATAGGAGTATGTAATTGGACTTTTCTGATGATAAAAAAAAATGTAATTGGACTTTCTTAAAACTATATAATTCTGCCTTGGAGGATGACAGAATTTGAAGAAAAACTGATTTTGTTGTTGAAAATTCGGAAATGAAATTGAAGGAGTTTGCGAATTGGGGTTGGAATTAGCAGCATAAAGGGATTTTCTGAGAGTGGAGATGGAAGAAAACTGATTTTATTTCAAGCTTAAATTCTTTTTACTCTTTTCTTTTGAGAAATCGACGTATTCTTTCGGTGGATCTGAATATCAAGATTCTGTATTTTCTTCATAGGTAGAACCTCCAAAACGTCTGAGTCTGATGCTGCAAAAGTAGAGTTCTCAATGAAAGTGATGCTAAATGAAGAGAAAACCAAGGTGCTCTTTGCAGAAGCCGACAGCCATTTCACAGACATTTTGTTAAGCTTCTTGACTTTGCCAATGGGAAGAATTCTCAAAGTCCTCGAAAAGCACTATGGAGACGAGGCACCCACCATTGGAAGCTTAAGCACTTTGTACCGTAGCTTATCAAATCTTGATACCTCCCATTTCTGGACTGAGGGTGCGGTGCTAAGAACACTCTGCTCAATCCCATAAGTTCATTTGATGCCGACTGCGAAAGGCTGAAACTGGACATCACTGATTCTCCGCCTGCTGAATATTTCTACTGTTATAACTTTAGGTCCTCTCATTATAGATTTCGTAGTGTAAGCATGTACTATGATAATGTCAACACTTGCATATCTTGCGGCAGTAGGGATATGAGAAAAGAAGTAGCTAAAAAATGGTCTGAAGCTGCTTCTACAGATGGTGTTTTCACCAAGCATACGGCATCTTTCATAGTCTCTGATGATCTGTTGATATTGCCAAGCGAAACAGGACTTCTACGAGTCCTTGAAACTCTTTGCATTACAGACACGGATAAAGCTGTGCCAATCAAAGTGACTTTTGGGTTGAGTGAGGTCATTCTTGATTTTCTATGTTTCCTTCATTTTATTTTATTTTATTTTATTTAATACGAAGTACTATTTTTCTAAACATATTGAATCTCCGTTGTGATTAGATTATAAACTTGTTGAAGGCATCCTTGACCTCCCAAACTCCATTGTCTGACCTCATACTGAATAAAACAAGACGAGCAAACTATGTAACTGTGGAATCTGAACCTCAGGCTTCACTAAACCGGATCGAAGATGATCCCAAATCCAAGAAGATGATTTTGAAAGTGATGATACAAAAATCTACGGGTAAGTTATTGTATGCTCAAGCGAAGGAAGATTTTGTAGAGTTTCTATTTAGCCTCCTATGTATCCCACTAGGAAGAATTGAGCATCTTCATGCTGGTAAGACTTGTATTAAGGCTATAAACAACTTGTACCGGAGCTCAGCTGAACTTATAGATAGCCGGTATTTCAAGAGCCCAGATATGAAAAATAAGCTAGCGAAACTAAATCTGCCTCATGGCAGTGTTTCCAAAAACCAAATTCTTCCCCTCACTGAAGAACCCTTGCCTACTGCTCACTACAGTAATCTCTCGTGGTTTTCTTCTGTTAAGTTTCCCAAAGGGCAGTGTAGTTATATTGAAGGACCGCGAACTTATCAAGTAACGGATGATTTGACTGTGACGCCTTTTTGTATCGTCTCGATCCTCTCAAGTCTCAATAAGGCGAAAATACCAGCATCTGATGTTGAAGAAGTGGAGCTGCAAATCGGAGTGAAAGAGGTTATACAATTTGAATTCCTCCCTTAATTAAAATGGTGTTTTGTTTTCTATGCTTATATTGTGCTGAGATGAAGTTTGTTGCAGGGTATGAGCATACTACAAGCCTCTCTTACTTCCACTTTTGCTCTTACTGATTTTCTGCTAAAATAACCAAGGGCGGCGCTTGGATTTTAAAGGACGGACTAAGATCCTACCTCCTTTATGGCTGGGACGCTTGACTATTATAACTTTTGCACGACAAACGTCAATCCTAGCTCTACACGTGGAAACTCATTTCTTTTCGATTTATTAATGTAATTGTATGGCAGAAGCTGTTTCTCGGCTCCCAATGTGGTTTTGAATGTTATTGTTGCAGAATGTTTCCTTCAAAATTTTTCCAGAACTATTTTGTAGTGTTCTTTATTATACTTTTGGGATTATTTTAAAATACTTGCAAAGTAATCCCCTTTAAATAGCTACAATTGCTATTATAGCCCGTTCCATTTATTAGTTATATATATATTTTTTTTGGCAAATAATATGTGACTACAATTAACTCTCACTCTTTAGAATTGATTGTAGCCACATATTCTCTTATTCCTTAATATTTGTGCCCAAACCAAATGTAACTATTTAAATAGGACAGATGGAGTATGTGTTAGATAAATTATTGCAATTATGCATAAGGACCTATTTACTTATTATATACTTACTAGTAGAGATCACGTGCGTTGCACGTGCGATTGATTTTTTTTTATATATATAATATTTTTATTGGTGAAATAAAATATTTATTAATCATACAATAATATTTAAGTAATTTTTTTTCAATTAATTATGTTCAAAAAATAAACTTTGTATATTAGATAAGGGGACACACTTGGGTCAGCCAGAGGCACCGTGCGGCCGGCTAAAATATTGGCACTTTTATTCGTGTAGATTAGCACTCATCTGTATAAAGATTGACACTTTTAAAAATTGACATTTTATTCGTAAATTAATTATGTTAAAGATTGACACTTTTATTCGTATAGATTAGCACTTTTCTGTATAAATATTGGCACTTTGACCCAGCCACACTATGTGGCTGACCTCACCCAAGTTTTTATCTTAGATAAGATGTTTTGTGAAACAGTAATATTAAGACATTATATATGTACTAGCAGAGATTACACGTGCGTTGCACGTAGATATGTTTTTCTATTAATTTTGAAAAATATGTTAAAAATGAGTATAATTTTTTGTTGGATTTCACTATTTATACTCCCTTCATTTCATATAAAATGACACTTTTCTTTTTTGCTTTTTCTGGCACGCTTTTCCACGCTTCTCATTGATGGGTTTTAAGATGGATTTTTGAAGAATTCTTTCTTTTACGGGATACTACGACAGTTGTAGTATCCCGTAAAAGAAATAATTCTTCAAAATCCATCTTAAAACCCATCATCAAGAAGCGTGGAAAAGCGTGCTAGAAAAGGCAAAAAAGAAAAGTGTCATTTTATATGAAATGGAGGGCGTATTATACTTATTATTTATTATTGTGAGTTTTATGATATAGCACGTAGGAAACAATAGATTCTTGAGTAGATGAATAATGTTCTTGGAAAATTGAGAAGATAAATAAGAGCGGAGAAGTAGAATTGTAGTTAATAGGGGTGAGCATCGGTCGGTTGGTCCGACCGACCGACCATTTTTTAGTCGACCGACCGACCGATCGACATCCTAAAAAGTCAACCGCCGGCCAACCACTTCGACCGACCCTAAAACCGACCGACGGCCGATCGGTCGGTCGGTCAGTTTCTATCTTAACCGACAAAAGCTAAATTTTCTTAATATAAATGCAAATATATAAATTTTCTATCTTAAACTTGATTTTCACCTTAAAAAATATATGCAAATATACCAAATAAATATATAAACAGTCCACGTCTTTTGAGATCTAAAGTGTTCCCATTTCACAACATAAAAACATAAATTTCAAATCAGCAAAGTCACGAAACAAGTCTTAAAAATGAAATTAACAATCTGATAAAGTCTCTAACTTCATAAAAACAACAAACAAATGTCAATTTCCATTCTCCAAGTCTCCAATTTCATAAAAGCACTCTTATTGACTATTTGAATAACACTTTAGGAATAAAAATAATTAATATATATATAATATATGTCGGTCGGTCAGTTTTTATCGGTTTTTTACTTCATTAACCGACAACTTACCAATTTCAAAAAAACCAACCGACCACCGACCGATGGTAGAAATAAACCGACCACAAACCGACCGATGCGGTCGGTTTTTTGTCAGTTTTTCGGTGTTCGGTCAGTCAATGCTCACCCCTAGTAGTTGAAGTAGGAGAAGTTTATATAAATTTAATTCAATAATAAAATTACGTTTAGAATTACTTTGTTACCTTTAAAATAAATTTAAAATAAGGGGTATATTAGGCAATACAAAAATTGTAAAAATTGACTCTTTTATAATAGTAATAGATTGATAAGCAAACACAAGATATAAACATACTTATAAATTAATGTTACAAATGAAAATTGAAATGTATTGGTCATTAAAAGATAAGCAATGCAATTATTAACTAAAATAGTATGTTTTGGTCATTAAAAATGTGGATTGATTTTCACATTAGTTTCATATCCATCAAAGATGAATTCATCTACCATTTGATCGATACGTTTGGGATTTGATTGTCGTCATCGATTTTATTTTGCTATTGTTATTTTTTTCCCCTTACACTTCATCATCTTGCAATTCGATCTATAATTGATTTATTATAATTCAGTTTAGTAGGAATGTTGTCGTGAGCATACTTAATATGTTTATGGCTGACGTGGCAGTGTCACATCAATAATTTTTCTAATTAGAATTTAGTTTTTTATAGGATTTATTTATATAAGGTATATTAATAATATTTTTTTTAAATACATTATCGCGACGTCAGCATGAGCACATTAAGTAAGTCCATGATGCATTTAGGAGAACACTCCTCTCTGTAATCTATTTTCTCATTTATCCTACTTGCAGCGAGCTTTGACCTTCTAAACTAATTTACTCATTCATCCTCCTTGATTTGTCTTGGATCATTCAATTGATACTATCATTGATTCAATAAATTTTTGTGTTCATCTTGATGCATTGCATCTTTTGGATCGCTTTAGTTATGAATTAGGTTATCATTTAGCTATTTGAGTTAGGTTATCATTGTCATTGATTTTGCGTGTTTGATGGAGTATTTCATTTGAATTTCTTTTTCTTATGATGAGATGAAAATAAAGTTGTTTAAATTGAAAATTATTCAAATGTTTGTTATATAGGTTTAAAATTATATTTCAAAGAAAAGGTATATTTATGAGCTTATGAACTCGGAGATGCAAAATAAATTTTTTCCTTAAGAAATTAAGAAGTATTACAGTTCTATATCTTTGTATAATAAGAGTATATTAAACTTTGTCAGGGATCTTGTTCGGGTCAAGTCGAGTCGGGTTGGTATAGGTCGGGCTAATCTAGAAAATTTTTGTATGGCTTTTTTCCACTGCGAGCGGATAGAGGTGGCAAAGAGTCAGGCTGGCCCGGCCTGCCTTGAGCCCGATGGGCTTTTAGAAAAAATCAAATTTGGTCAGGCCGATCCGAATTTTTGTCAAGTCAAAATTAATTAAGGCATATTCCTACCAAAAATTAATGTTATATTGTAAAAAGATCAGGCTGGGCTAGCCTTAGGCCAACTGCACTTTACTAAATTTTGGGCAGGTCGAGTTGTCCTAAAATGCAAATGCAATTGGGTCTAAAATCTTATAGTTAACCCGGCCTGAAATCATATGGGTCAAACTATTTTTGTTAGCTCTAGCTATGAGAGATTAGTTGACAAAAATAGCTTGACTTGATTAGACGGACCAAGTTAGGCTCCAAGATTTTAAACTCAAATTGAATTTTTGATTGAGCCTGTGTTTTGCATTATTAGTAGTACGGAGTATAATTTAACTAAAAAAATGACCATTTCATTCTTTGTGAGTACCAACCATATCAATGAAATTATTTGATTCATTCATTTCTCATATCAATTTTACTAAGTTCATCTATCCCTGGAATCCCTCAAAATTGAAATTCATTATCAATTTCTTACCAAGCCTACTTAAGTTACTCATGTCAAATTTTTATAATTTTTATAATGACTCTATTTTCTTGCATTTCTATATTATATTGTTTCTAATGTCTATATGATAGTGATTTTTTCTATCTAATTTCATAATAGTTACAATTATATTTTCATAATGAAATTCAAATTTCGATAAAAAAAAATATAAAATATAATATTTGAGATTTAGAAAAAGAAAATCCATACGTATAATTTAGTATTTGGAAAAAAAAAAAAAAACTTTTTCTATATTGAATCTATATTAAAGAGAGAACGACCAAAATATTCATTTTAATAAGTAAAAAGATTAAAATAGCCATTGACAAATAAAAGGTATAATAATAGCCATATTTTGCATTTAGTATGCCCTTTTAGTTATATTAGTGTATTCAATAATTAATAAAAAATAATATGAGCGGATTAATTTGATTTCTACGGACTATTAGTTTTAATTATATTATTATTTATAAAGTTAAAAAATATTATACTATAATTTTGATTTATTTTATATTATACTCCCTCCATTTCGTTCATTTTATTTTGGTAATTCTGACACGTTTTTCCACGCTTCTTGATGATGGGATGAAATGTAGGCTATTGAACGAAATGAGGGAGTATAACTAACAAAAGTTCAATTAAATGCTAAAAATAATTATAAAAACTCTAACTAATTGGATAAGTGAACCCTGGAAAATAATTATTAAATTAAATAAAATTGTTATAAATTAAAATTATTGAAATATATTTATAAATATACTTCTAATTTCTGATTTGAATTCTAATTATATATTAATTCTAATTAGTTAATAAAATATAAGGGCAAATTTGGTACTAAATGCAAAAAAAGACTATTATTATTATACTACCTCCGTCTTTTTCAAGTTGTTATACTTTTTTCAGCAATGTTTTCAAGCATTTTTGAGCGTGTTGATGATGAGTTTTAAAATAACTTTTTAAATAATTATTTCTTTTACGGGATACTATAACACTTGTAGTATCCCGTAAAAGAAAGAATTCTTTAAAAAATTATTTTAAAACTCATCATCAAGACGCTCGAAAACACTTGAAAAAATTGCTGAAAAAGTGTTACAACTTGAAAAGGACGGAGGTAGTACCTTATATTTGTTAGTAGCTATTTTAATCCTTTTACTTATTAAAATGACTATTTTAGGTGATTGACACTTTTTTAAAAATTACATCCGATTTTTAGGTTGTTCATTACGCTTTTTTAGTCGATCACTTAACCTTATTCATGCATCATACTATTGTCGTGCCCATAAGAAAAAGTTCACGTCAATTTTATTTGTTTTTCTCACGACTTGATATATTGTTGTGGTGGAGAAAGACTCCTTATTAAGTAAAACTCTTACAATATAATGTTAAAATAACTAATTGCACTTTCAGCGTAACTCAATTAATAAAAAAATTATAAAATATTACTCCCTCCGTCTCAAGTATTTCGACATTTTTCTTTTCGGCACGGAACTTAAGACGGGAGTATTTAGCGTGTAAAGTGTAATGTGTGTAGGAATGTGATATGGTTTATGTATTTAGACATATTTTTAAACTAGAGCATCATATATGCATAAAAACATATCCATGTTTGATCTTAAATGAAAGATCATATCAAGACCTTTAATTTGGTATAAAAATCATAAAAATCAAATAATAAACGAGAAAGTTATGATAGTTTAAACTTTTAGGATTTAAATTATATTGGGATAAGTGATGAGAAGTCAGTTGATGGTGAGATTTAATTAGATAATGTTAAGTGTAATAAGGGAATATTAATTAGCTAATTATTTCCCAAAAAGGAAATGTGTCAGAATACTTGAGACGGCCCAATAAGGAAATGATGTCGGAATACTTGAGACGGAGGGAGTACATTATTACCCTTAACATTAGGTATAGTAGAGGGATATTATAGGCAAAACATATTTTGTAAGAATAGGCCCTTTTATAATAGTAATAGATAGATTTAATATATTGATAAATTTTATAAAAGTTGGATGTCAATAATCTATACTCCATCCGTCCCCTAATAATTGTCCCAAGCCACTATTTCACACAAACCAATAGACCATGTGAAATTACTTAGTTTACCCCTAATAATTGCATAGAAAATTGAAAAAGTAAGAAATGTATAATAATTATGGGGGTATATTTGGTAGTTTAAGCTAATTTTCATCTAGAAATATGTGATGGGACATTTAATTAGGGACAAAAATTTCAAGAGGTTGGGACACTTATTGAGAGACGGAGGGAGTATACAATATAAAAACAAAGTACGGAGGGCATTTTTGTAAATTCAAATTTAATTTTTAATTCTATAATTTCTTATATTTTCCTTCTTTTCTCAAATAAAATATTCCGTATGTGATCACATGATCACGTCTATTGGTGAAAAGGCACTACAATTCATTGAAACGCCAAACGATGCGTCCTGTAAAAAGTAAAAACTCCCAATTTTCGTAATTCTAATTAAAGTAAGAGTATATTTTGGTAAATGTTAATAATTAACCAACTAAAAAAAAAAATTAACCTTTTTTTTATTATTTCTACGCATTATTTTTGTACTCACTAATCCATATCCAAATATGATGAACGAATACACCTTTTCGAAATACAAATGTATCTCTGCAATAATTAACCAACACGTCTTTTCGTAATAGTTGGTTTTCTCATATTAAAACCTCTCTCTATATATCATGCAACTCTTTTTCTCCATAATGCCGCCACTATAAAAAAATAAACAACACACATGACATCTTCAACCAAAAAGAGAATGGTGAATATATATTTTAAAGACAATTGTCAATTTGCTAACAATCAATCAGGTATGCTTATACTGTTTAAAATTTTTATTCATAATTCAAATTAATTCAAATTTTTATTTATAATTCAAATTAATTCAAATTTTGTATTTATGATTCAAATTAATTCAAATTTGTTTGTACTACTCTCTTTGTTTCCATTTATAAAAGGATAATTGGCTGCCTTCTAAGATTTCATCATTCTTCGTATTGTACAAATATTGAATGCAATATAGTTTGGAGAAAATGGAGGAAGATAGTATATTAGTTGAATTTTTTAATGCTTACATATATTTTTGCGTGTACATAATAATGGATCGATACTATTTCTTCTTTAGTAATTTATTGTTTGTGAAATAGTTACAAATAATTATGATTTTTTCTTACGAAAGAAATTGATAAATGATAGTAATACAAATAATTAATTTGTGGCTTCCAAGTGAAGAGGTGTCTTTCATCTTCTGGCAAGACATTAATGACATGGTGCTGTCCATTTTGTGTGACTATAATCACCTCCACACAGCGACTATTTGTGTAAAAATGACGGAAGAAATAAAAAACACTTACTATCCCAAGAAATAAAGTGAGGCTTATAGGGAGTACGTTGTTATTGTTTGTGCCGGCTATCTAACGTGTTCATATGAACTATTTTGATTTTTTTTATGTGGAAGCACGCATACAATAACCATGATTTACTATATTGTGTATGGTCACCAAGTATTTTTGTACAATTGAATCATGTTTAATTCATATAATTTCAAAGATCTAATCTTGGTGAACAGGCTGGGGGGTCAAGTAATGCTAAACTCATAATGATATCCTCTATATGGATTATGAATTGAAAACATGGGTCGTGCATTGGATGAATTTAGAATGTAATACAAAATTCAAAGTCAAGCTATCAAAACAAACGATGAGAAAGATGATAATTCTAGATGGCCGATGTTTGAAGTTGTATGACTACTACGACATTTCCTAAAAACAAACAATAAAAAGATTGTAAAATAGATTGCATAATAAAATATTTTACTTTTTACTTTGGAAAATAATAGTATAAATAAACTAAAAATTGTTAAATTTATCTAGATCTATACTCACCAATCTCCATTATAAGAAAAGTATCAAAGAATATATTTTCCAAGAAAACTATTAAGAGACTAATAAAACGCACAACAGTTAATAATGGATCTAATAAATGGATTAAGTTTTTCATTATCTATGCACTGTCTTTTATTATTATAATACTATTCCACTTTACATTAAAAATGAAAGAGAAATTCCATCTAATGAAAAAAAAAAGTATACCAGCGTAAATAATGATAATTACAAAAAAAATGTATATATATTTTATTTTAAAATTAATAACCCCTGCGTCCATAAAGACGTGAACATTCTTTTTTCGGCCCACGAAATAAGTGAGCTAAATATTTGTCATCACATGACAAACCAACCTATAAAATTTTGAATGTTATTATTTCCGAGCATCGCTCGGGTAGCTTTCTAGTTTAATAATGAATTTAAACTATCGACAATATTAATTAAGTAAATACATAGGCAAATTAAAAGAATACGTATATTGTTCCAGTAATAATAAATGTTGGTCAAAAATAGTTGTAGATATATTATTGTGCATAATTTTGGTGAATTAGAGAAAATTAAGTTTTATTAATATAGACGAGAGCCATGGGTGCAATGGATCGATCTGATAGCTTTTAGCCATGGAACTTTTGTGGAAGGACTGCAATTTTTAGTAACTGATGGTCTGCAGGTGGCCCCTTATGAGCCAGGATCTGTGATTCAAACTCTCCATAATCTTGGCATTGTTGTTGGATACAATGAGATGAGGTGAGGTGAGGTTTGAGTTATGTTTGTTAAATTCATAGTAAGTCCATTGCATTATGCTTATGCATCACCTTTTATCAATATTTTTGGTTATCAGATTGTGAATTTGCTCAAGGGATCTTTACTCCCCGAGACTCCATTAACCGATACCATTCCTCGCGTTAGCAACAAGAACATGCTCGGCAAGATGGATCTAGAGCTAGAGCTAGAGCCCTCATTAGTAAACTCGAAGAAAATGACTGTGACAGCCCTATTACGAAAATCTACCAACAAATTGTTACACATCGAGGCAAAGGAAGATTTTGTGGATTTCATATTCTCAGTTTTCTTACTCTCCCCTTAGGAAGAGTAGCCTCCCTTTTGGGGAGTAAGACTCGTTTCAAGAGCATTGACAATCTGTGCACCAGCGCAGAAAATTTTATCAAAGACAAACACTTGATTAAGAAAGATGCAATGAGAAGGCTACTAGGACCAAAGCTTCCTCCTTAATATCTTTCAAAGAACCAGATTTTTCCTCTCTCCCAAAAAATCATTCCTCCTATGTATTGCTTCAAAAGTCTGCAGGTTCCTCGAACGAGACAGGTGAAAAGGGTTTTGGGATGTTTATTTATTATTTTTATTTTGTTTGTTTATTTTGCTCAAAACATCTACTTCAAGAATTATTAATCCATCAACGTAGAATCACGAACTATACCTTGATCTCAGGGGGGAAAAGGGGAAATCTCGATAAACAATTCTATTGAAAAAATGAAGAATAATTTGCATACTGACAAAAAGGTCTAATTAAAAATGAAGAAGCATAGTATCAACATAGAAGCCAACATTCTGAAGAAGAAGAAGAAAAACAATGACCATAAGCAAAGATCGGAGTACTCATGAGCTTTCTCTCTTCACTCGTTTGTTCGGTGTGTGATTTGCCAGAGCATCACTAAGAACAGTAGTGGAAGAAAGAGATGCCTTCACTATGCACAAAGCCTGCACCAACAACAAATTTAAAAGTAAATCCATCTCAAAATCTAAAACACAGTAAACAGCTAGTGAGAAAAAACCTAACAAATTAATTAAGTTTGCAAATTGTATTATTAAACTACCTCTTTCAATCCAATTTTCACCTCCACTTCTTCGACATTAGAAATAGCGATTTCCTGCTCTTTGAGAGCGGAAAGCATGGACATGACAGAGAAAGGCACGACAGTCAAATCATTCATGACCTGGTAACTCCCAGAAAGCAAGGGTTCCGTAGCAACGTTGTTTTGAGGGAAATCCAGGTTCATTAGCTTAGTTTTCATGCCTTTCTTGAAATGCTTGTCATCTATCAATTCAGCCGCACTATGGTACAAGCTGTTTATGGCCTTAAAACTAGTCTTACCCCCTTGAAGATGCTCACCAGCTCTTTCTAGAGGGATGTTGAGCAACCCTAATAGAAACTCCATGAAACCTTCCTTAGCTTGAGTTTGAAGTAACTTAGCTGTACATCTTTCTACTGTCACTTTCAAACTTATATCTCCAAAGCTCATGGGGCTTTGTTCAGCAACCTGAGGAGATGATTTGATTGGCTGGGATTCAAGAATATTTGCAGAGCTTGCTCTGTTTAGGATAACGTCCGATAATGGAGTTGAGGATGTCAATGATGCCTTCAACAGACTAACCATCTAACAACAATCATACATAAATGAAGTACAGTAAATAACAAAAATTAGAGATCATAACTCAAATAAGATTGAGATTAAGACACACCTCACTCCACCCAAACTCCACTAGGGTTTGTTCAGCCTCATCCATGTTCTTAATTCCAAGAAAGCTCATGATTCCGAAGAGTCCAGTCTCATTGGGCAAGATCTGCAGATCATCACTGATTATGCAAGATGTTCCTTTGAGAATGAAGACTCCTCCACCATCTTCAAGCCCTCTTGGTACGCAGTTCACACTGGCCTTACCACAATAGATACAAGTTTTGGGATGTAGAGATTGAGCGATATCCAGTTTCAGCTTTCGATATTCAACTTCGAATGAACTTCTACCGTTGAGAAGTTCGGCCTTCTTTGCAGCCTTCACGAAATCAAGATTCGCTATGCTATCATACAAATTGTTCAAGCTTCCAATCTTGGGTGCCTTATCTTTATACTGTAATCTGAGGATTTTGAGAACTCTTCCCAAAGGCAAAGTCAAGAAGCTTAGCAAAATGTCTGCAAAATGGCTGTCGGCTTCTGCAAATAGTACCTTACTTCTCTCTTTATTCATCATCACTTTCAACCATAACTTAACTTCCTTCTTAGACTCACACATTCTGGTATATATTATTAGTGGAACAAGCGATTAGAACAAAAACATAACAAGAATTTTCCTCTTTTATAAGCAAGAACTTGATAACCCCCGCCAAATTCCACGAACCACCTCCCCAACTCACGTTACTACTAATTAATAAACAATAGTAAGGGTGTGTTCTCTATGATAGAAAATTATCATGGCAAATGAGAGAAAAGAGAACAATCACCCTTTAAATTTTCCACATTTTTTCACCTTTTCCCACCACATTTTTTACTTTTTCCCACCTCCTTATCTGTGATGAAGAATTTTACTCTTTCTTTAACGAAAAATATTATTCCACCAAAATGGAGTGAATTTATTTTCCTTCCATTAGAGTGAAAATGAAGGGGAAAAAGGAGTAGAAGGTGGGAAAAAGTGAAAAAATGTGGAAAATTTAAAGAGTGATTCTTCTCTTTTTCCATGATAATTTCCCATCATAGAGAAAATAGAATGAAGTAGAGATGATTAGGCTAAGAAATTACCTGATCAATTTCCTGATTCTCACGAGGGTTGGCTGAGAGCGGCGGAGGAAGAGCGTTGATCAGTGATCACGATTCTGAGATTTTATAGGGCGGAGTTGATCGGATGAGATTTTATAATAGATATTTTTGAATAAAAATAATCTTTTTTTTTATCCGAGTAAAAAATTCTAATAATTACTTTATGTGCCCACGGATAACGTGGCATTGGAATATATAAGGAAGTTAATTAAAACCCTACAAAAAATAATTAAACCCTATTATAAAAAAACTAAACCCTAACATAAAAAACTAAACCCTAAACGGAAAAATTGCAAACGTGGCATTACCACATCACTGGTGGGCACATTAAGTGTGCCCACCATGGGTAGGGGAGCATTTCTAGATTTATCAATACTAATATAATGAATAAAAGTAAAATTAAATGTCAAAAATAATGCTCATTATTGAATCCTAAAACATTATATAAATTAAAATACATAGTTATAAATTTAAATTGCCTAAACATACTTAAAATTAATAAAGAAAAATTGAAATTCAAAATATAATTAAAATACCAAAATTAGGATGGAAGACGGGGATAATTGGGCTGGGATCATATCTTAAATAAAATTTGTTTTTATTAATTTTGGTGAATTTGTATTCACTGGCAATGTAGGAGTATGTGTTTGGTTGAATTTGTATTTGTTCGTGTTGAGACTTTAGTTAAAGGCTCTTGGGCCAAATTCAAATTGTTTTTTAGAGGAGAGATGAGAAAAGAGAGCAGATTCATTTTGGGAAAGAAAATTTTTTTGGTTTTCATTCTCAGTTTCCTTACTCTCCCCTTAGGAAGAATAGCCTCCCTTTTGGGGAGCAAGACTTGTAATTTTAAGAGCATTGACAATCTGTACAAAAGCACAGAAAAACTTATCAAAGACAAACACTTGATCAAGAAAGATGCAGCGAGAAGGCTACAAGAACCCGAGCTTCCTCCTTACTATCTTTAAAAGAACCAGATCTTTCCTCTCTCACAACAAATCATTCCCGCTATGTATTTACTTCAAAAGCGTTGCAGATTCCTCGAATGAGACAGGCGAAGAGGGTTTTTGAATGTGTTGCAAGGATCCAAAGGGAGATGATGGTTGCTATATCATGAATGGTGAGTTGTTTAAGGTATCCGATGATTTGACGACTGTCCAACCGTTAAGTTTAGTTTGTTCACAAGAGCTGTAACTTGCATCAAGATGGATATTCCTTTTTTCTGATGGAGATTGGATTGAAAGAGGTTAATTAGTAATGTGTTTGTTTTTTCTTTCTTTTGGAATGTGTGGTTTTGTTTCTTGTGTTTGAAGACGAAGACTTTATTTGTTGGTGAGTGCAGGGTCTGGGCATATTGTATGCTTCTCTTTCGTCGACTTCTGCTTTGAGTGATGCCCTGATCGATCCCACGTTGAAGATGCAGTCGTACAACGAGGTCGATCAATTCAAGCTTTTTGATTCACAATTTGAAGTCTTACCTTTTCTCGTTTAGTTCTACTCTTAACAGTTTCATTCATGTTAGCATTTATTTATTTCTTTTTAATCTATATTTTCATTTTGTTTGTTTATTATGCTCAAAAATCTATTTCAAGAATTATTAATCCTTCAACGTCGAATCACGAAGTATACATTGATCTCAGAGAGGGAAAAAACGGGGAAATTTCAGCAATTCTATTGTAAAAAGGAACAATAATGTTTAATACTAACAAAAAGGTCTTATTAAAATGAAGAAGCATATAGAAAATACTCCAACTCTGTTGTAAAAATGAAAAATAATAGCGACATGATATTGGGATTGGAAGATCTCCGGGTTGAAGGCGTGGTTCAACAAGATAAACCACGTGGTGAAGAGCTGACGACTGAGGATGAAGAGTTGAGGGCGAATGTGGAGTCGTATTTTGAGGGCGTTGCACCTGCAGCCAAGACGTCCCTCGTACATTACGTATTTGAACAAATATGTGAAAAGTGACGAATTTGGCTCACGTTCATATTTCAAATATTTGTTCAAATACGTAGAGTACGAGGGACGTTGGCTGCAGGTGCAACGCCCTCAAAATACTACTCCACTTTCGCCCTCAACTCTACATCCTCATTAGTGGCTCTTCACCACGTCGTTTATCTTGTTTAACCACTCACGGGATCTTCCGATCCCAACATCCTGTCGCTCCTTGCTGCATCCACGTCCTTCAGACGCTTCATTCTCACCCCCCACACAGCAGCGATCTTCCCCATGGCAATTGTGTCACGACCACGAGATCTCATGATATCATGAGTCAGTTGAACTGCTACGTGGAGGTATGCATCCTTCATGGCTTTTGATAGTTGTTTTTTCCGTTGCATCTCCATCTTCTCCAACCATTCAAACTACGTCAAGTGTTTCTGTAGATGGCCGGAAGATCTAAGGAGAGCTTGAGCTTCTTCAAAAGCTTTCACTTCGCTTCAACTGGGTGGCCGGTCGGGACAATAAGGCCGCCGAAGATCAAATCAAGAAAACTCAACATAACCAATTCTGCGCTGCCCACGTCATCATGGATACTGGAAAAAAAAAATGAAAATTAATTTCTAGTCAAGAGAGTTGAAGTGAATTTATGAATATATGAATGAAAAATAAAAATTTGCTTACTTAGTGGAGGAAATTATGAATTACCATGAATAGAATTATATAACTACGAAACAAATTAGATTATATTTGATTTGATTAAAATTTTAATTTTTTTTCATAAAGATTGAGATTAATTAGACTCACCTCAGTCAACAAAGTCCAGTCTCCTTGGGCAAAATCTGCAGATCATCACTGATTATGCAAGATGTTCCTTTCAGACTGCTCATCTTCAAGCCCTTTTTTTTATTCATAAGCGGTACAAGAGATTAGAACAAAGACTAATTAATAAACAATAAAAATAAATAGAATGAAGTAGAGATGATTAGGCTAAGAAATTACCTGATCGATTCCCTGATTCTGACGATGGTTTTGGCTGAGCGCGGCGGAGGAAGGGCGGTGATCACGATTCCTGAGATTTTATAGGGCTGAGTTGATTGGTGAGATGAGATCCTCTTTCCTAATTTTTCGTCTCATATCTTATTTTATTATATTTATTTTATATCACAATTTTATAAAAACAGGAACACGCTATAATATACTCCTAGTATAGTAATAACTATTTATAATAGATATTTAAGAATAAAATTAAAATTTTCTAATAATTTTATAACATGTAGGATTTATCAGCACTAATATAGCATATTAAAGTTAAATTGAATGTCAAAAAGTTAATGCTCATTAGTGAATTCTAAAACATAATTATAAATTAAAGTAAATAGTTATAAATTAAAATTGCGTAAAGATGTCAATTGGGCTGGGCTCATATCTTAAATAGAATTTGTTTTATAAATTTTGGTGAATTTGTATTCATTGGTTTTTTAGATTTCCAAATTTCTACAATTTTTCTTCAAAATTTCTTTTGGATGTGAAGGTCAGGTCTTGTCTAGGGATGGCAATGGGTCGGGTACCCACCCATTTAGTCTTTCCCAAACTCAAACCCGTTAAAAATTTTTATACCCATACCCGTCCCAATCCCGTTTAAAATTTGATTTTGATACCCGTACCCACCCCAAACCCATCGGGTGATACCCACTAATTACCCGATAAAACCCGAACCCTACAACATTAATATAAATAGTTCTTTAAAATTTTATATAATAAAAAAATTATAACTATATATATATATATATACCAATCGAAAGTCAAAACTATTATTTAAACATGCAAATCTTATTACAAATATGAACTAACAAAATTATAAAACAAATCTCAATAAATACCAATAAAATATTAATTTTGATACATAAAAAAATAGATTACGAATAGTTATTAATATTTTAATTCACACACATACATTGATACATACATATATATGGGTTTGGATAGTGGGTACCCGAACCTATCTATCCATACCCAACCCAAACCCATTGCGGGTATTAATTTTATTACCCAAACTCGTCCCAAATCCATTTAGTTTTACCCAAACCCGTCCTATTAGGTTTTGGGTGGAGCGGGTACCCGCAAAAACCCGACCCATTGCCATCCGTAGTCTTGTCAATTTCTATCGTGACTAATATCATTATATTGAATTTTTTTTAATACAGTTTTGCAATTTTAAAGAGGAAATATAGGTAGAGGAAGAGTGAGGAAACTACAAAAGGCCGGAGATTTTCATGGAAATTATTGAAAAATAAAATCTTTGCTAGTTCGTGAATCTGTTGCACACGGCCCCTCTATTTTCGTCCACCGGCGGCAGAAATTCCGATTTCCGGCCACAAAAGTTAAGGTAGTCTTCTTCTATCTTGGATTCTAAACCTATTCTGACATTTACCTTGAGTACTTGAATAGATGCATACATTTTTTTTTCTCTCACATGTATACGTTTATACACAAATATAGATCATTGCAGTCTCAAGCTTACTCACAAAAAACACACACACACACTAGATTCAAAGTTGAAGTGGCATGATGTCTCAGCTCATGAGTTGTTTTGTACTAATTTATCTTAGAATAGACTTTAGCCCATCAAGATACAAGAAAGCTTTAAGCTTTTAGTTGAATTTACACTTGTTTTGCTGATTGCATGGTCAATTTATTGAAATAGTGTGCCTAGCATTTTCTTCAAAAAATAATTTTGACCCCTTGCCTAATTTTTCTTATGCAAATGGAGTTTATAGGCTGAGTATTTATGCTGCAGTTTATTGTGGGAATCAGATATGGAAGAACATTAATATATGATGCTCCAAGTATGAAACTTTCATTCATTTCTGATTTTATTTGTATTTGTGCAAAAGAGTTTCTCCTTGCCGTATAAAGATATTCACTGCAGTTGGTCTTCGTTGCAGTTTCTTCGCTTGTATAATTAAACAGGATGCTTGAATTAGCCAAGGATGTGAAGATCTCCCTCAAAGTTATGATGAATAAAGAGAAAACAAAGCTTCTATTTGCTGAAGCCGACAGCAAATTCGCAGAGATTATACTAAATTTTCTGAAATTGCCATTGGGGCAGATTGTGAGAGTCTTGAAGAAGCATTACAGTGATAAGGAACCCGTCATCGGAAGTTTAAACACTCTATACAAAGGCTTAAGCAATCTTAATAATGTCCATTTCTGTACAGATGGTGGTAAGAAGATGCTACTCAATCCAAGAAACTCATCTACTAATGAACCGGTAAAGCACTTCAGATGTGGAGACGACGATTGTATGAACAAAAGTTCCCCAAATGTGAGCATTTACTATGATTCCGGCATATGTGATTGTGGCAAGCCTTTGAACAGAGCTATGGGTGCAATCGAGCCAAAACCTCGAACTGCTGGTAATGGGATTTTTGTGGAAGGATTGTCTTTTTTAGTAACTGAGGATCTGAAGCTGGCCCCTTGTGAGCCAGGATCTGTGATTCGAGCTCTCGTTGATCTTGGCATTGTTATAACAGAAGGGGTGGAGCTACAGAACGTGACTCTCGGATACAATGAGGTTCTTTCAGTCGAATTACATCTGGTCTTTCTTAGTAATTCCATTTACTTATTCATTACATTTTACTGATTGTGTTTTCAGATTGTGGATTTGCTCAAGGGATCTTTACTCTCCAAGACTCCATTAACTGATACAATTTTTCGTGTTAGCAATAAAACACGGAGTATGTACTACAGGATTTACTCGATGAGATGGAGCCCGAGCCCTCATCAATATACTCTAAGAGGATGACTGTGACAGCCGTGATGCAAAAATCTACCAACAAATTGATATATGTGAGGGCAAAGGAAGATTTTGTGGATTTCATTCTTAGTTTTCTTACTATCCCTTTGGGAGGAGTAGAGTCCCTTCTGGGGAGCAAGACTCGTTTCACAAGCATCGACAATTTATACAACAGCGCTGAAAATCTTATCAAGGACAGACATTTTATCAAGAAAGATGCAAAGAGGAGGAGGCTACAAGAACCAGAGCTTCCTCCATACTATCTCTCCAAGAACCAAATATTTCCTCTCTCTGAACAAACTATCCCCCCTATATATTACGGTAAAAGCATTACAGATTCCTCCGGTCGAACAATTGAAAAAGGTTTCTGGATGTGTTGTAGGGATCCAAAGGGCAATCAAGGAGGCTATATCAAGGAACCTGGGATGTTTGTGATAACCGATGATTTAACTGTAAAACCGTTTTATTGGGATCTTTACTTTGCATAGGTATGCATATCGGTCCATCTGAAGTCAAAGAGATGGAGGTGAAGATTGGGTTGAAAGAGGTAATAAATGGTTGTTTTTGGAATTTGTATTGGTTATATATCACAGCTCATGCATGCATGTGTAGTTTGATATATGACTCCATGCATGTATTGGTGTGTGCAGGGTTTGAGCATACTGAAAGCTTCTCTTGCATCAACTTCTGCTTTGACAGATGGCTTGATCAATCCTTTGTTGAAGATGCAATCAAGATGATGAAGATGATCTCCTCTTTTTGCAAACTAAATGTTAAAACTAGGTTGCAGTTTCATGTCACATTTATTCCCTTTTGCATTTTGTTATACAAATTATGTGCATGCATGAGATGTAAATTCTTGATTAATAGCTACTTTCCATGATATTATCTTTAACCTTCTATTTTGTGAAAGTGAAAAATCTTATATATCCATTAATACGTTTTGATGTTCAGCATAACCAAGATTTTTGAAATATTACTCGTTTTATTAAGTTTGGTAAAAGGCCACCACCTGATGATCACGCTCTGATCATTATAAACTCCTTGGAGTACTGCGACAGCAGTTGCTAGTAGGCTTGACAGACTTGATTAGCAAGTCTTTCGTCTCTGAACTCTTCAGATGCATGTTGTTAGAATCATCGGCTACACTCCTATGCAAATTATCCATACTCTTGACACCAGTGTTACTTCCCAAAAAC
This sequence comes from Mentha longifolia, assembly GCA_001642375.2. Lineage (NCBI taxonomy): Eukaryota > Viridiplantae > Streptophyta > Magnoliopsida > Lamiales > Lamiaceae > Mentha > Mentha longifolia. The sequence goes on from CM038119.1 coordinate 2,821,291, forward strand.
CACTCGACTTTACCTAAGAGGATTATAAGCAAGCCAAAGAGAAAATTTATGAAATCATAATCAACTTTGAGCAAACAACTACTTTTTAGTAGATTTTTGAAGCATGACTTTCACATTCATCTTCTTGTGGTTCATAGTTGTGACTGCTTGTCAATGTCATGAAGCAGAACATCACCTTCTCTTGATAAACTCCGCCGGCTGTGAGGGAATACGAGGGCAGTCGTCGGGTTCAGGGAAACCAACGATTCCTTCAATAACGCCATAATCTAATAAAAAAAACAGAAAGTTGTCAATATTTGAAAAGTAGTTATATCAAGAGAAAGAATAAAAATAAAAAGACGAATTCAATCACCTCGTTCAATCCGAATGTCACGTCCCTCGTCTCTGCACCATCCATTTCTCCCACAGCAATGCCGAGAGTTTTCATGATGGAGCCGGCCACATTAGGCATCACTCTCAGATCATCACTTATTATGAAAGAAACTGTGCTCTGAGTGAAAACTCCATCATACGATCTCTCATAACCGGAACTCGAGGGCCGAGTGGAGTTGAGTTTGAGTCTTAGTGCTCGTTTGGTTCAAGTTGGGAAACGGAAAGGGATTGGAATCAAGTCAAGTAAGGGAATGGAAACAATAAGGGTTACTTTTATTGAGTGTTTGGTTCAATGATAGAAATGAATCCCTTGTGAGGGGATTCCCTTGCTCTTGTTTTCCCTCCTCCTTGAGGGGTAATAATATGGTGGATTGGGTTACCCTCAAGTAAGGGTAATGGATAACATATTACTCAAACCAAACAACAAGTAATGTGATCTCTTAATTGTTTTCCTTTCCTAACCCAAAAAAGAGTGAACCAAACAAGGGCTTAGTTTAAACTACTCACTGTCGTAACAGCTCGT